>PVKB01002774.1:0-251897 GCA_004027205.1 Ctenodactylus gundi | reverse complement strand
GGGGGGGGTGGCGGTGGCAACCACTTGCAACTTGTTCCTCCCACTTAGCAGCATGGGGTGAGGGAATGTGGAGCAGGTGCATGCTAATAACTGTCTTGCCAAGAGAGCTAATGGTGGATAGGAGGAGAGAGAAAGTGGGCAATGGAGACAGGCCTTGGAGAAAAGGGAGGGGACCTATACCCATAGTTACCATGGGCAGAGGAGGCCCTGGGCAGGGGGGGAGGTAGCCATGCCAGTGAAGGAAATACCCTGGGCAGGAAGAGGAATTCACTGCCCTGAGAAGCAATGAGAGATGGGCAGTTGAGATGGGGAGAGACAGGGACTAAAGAGTCTTCAACGGGGCAGGGAATTCATTTGTTAAAAAATACAAAATGACAGTTAGGTGGTGGCAGAGGAGGAGGAGTTATGGAGAAAACAGAGAGCAGCAATGGTGAGGGCTTAGGCTGGCTGCTTGCAGCAAATCTCACTGGAAGATCCTCGCCAGGACTCCTTGCTCAAGAAAAAAACTTATGTGAAAAAATAGAAAGGAAGCTTCAAGACTTCCTCTGAGCTAGGATGTGTAGTCCTAACCTCCTGACCATTCACCCCCAAATCTTCGAGTCACTTTTCCCCAGCACAACCAGGTCCATTTTCATGTGGGAAGTCTTCATCATAAGAAAGCTAAACTTCATCCCCGCCACACGCACGCCTGTGTGCACACACACGTACACACACATACACACACACCACTCCAGCAGAGGCCACATCTGTTTCTTTCTCTGGGCAAGGCCCCCAGCTGAGCGGCACATGCAGAGAAACATGTGACGAGCAGATGAGAGGGACACTACCCCGAGGTTAGAAAAAACTATAACTTTCCTCCTCGCTGACCACAGGGTCAATCAGCTCTACCAGATTCAAGTGTTTCTCCATCCACGGCTCTGAGCAGGATCAACTCCAGAGTGAAGAGAATACTATCAGAGGGTGTGCAGCTTCGCCTGCAAGAAATAAGGGGTGCAGAGCTCAGTGGAGAGGCTGGCCTGCAGGAAGCTCTGAACGACCTTGGCCTTCCTCCAGACTGGCCAGTGTGATGCACAGCGAGGGCAAAGTCACAGGCCACGGGCAGGGGTACTCCCGCACAGGACGACACTCAAGGACAGAGCATGTGCTGATGAGTGACAGGGATCCTGGGTCAGATGGTGGGACCGAGAAAGACTATCAGCTCAGGAGTCAGAGCCCATCTCTATGTCTCTTCCGCAGCCGACTGGGCTCATAGTCATGGAAGACTATCTGCTGCTTGTCAAGAAAAGGAAAAGAGTGGGAGCTGATTCTCCCTGCACCTGGTGCCAGTGGCATGATGTCAGCATAGCCTTCTGATATCAGTTTGGTGTCAGTCTCCTGCTAACCTGATAAGGCTCCTACCAAGCCTGGAAGACTGCTGCTCTCCTGCATTGGGCAGAGTGGGTCAGGGAGGGCCAGTGGCCTGCATTTGGCAGGTAGTCCCGGGAAACCCAGGTACTCTGAAATGGTTTTGAGGTTCCCCTTTAGGAACAGAGGAGCATCTTCCTGCAGGAGTGGGGGGGGTGGGGGGGGCGGTGCTGATAAATTCCTCCCTATTTCCTCCCAAAGGAGAATAAAGAGTTGCTTACAGAGTCTAAGAGGTGTCAAAGTGTAAGGACCAAGAATTGGTCGGATGTGAAGAAACACTTCCTGACGCTCCCATGGTGATCCTGGGTCAGCAAGGCAGCAGGTGCAGTGTGGCCTGGGGCTGGGCCACCTGGCCATATCCTGGAATAGACTCTCCTTGCTCTTGTTCTTTCCTCCACCCGCTTAGGACAGCAGGCTGAGGTCGGCATCCATCTCTGTGGGCTGCCCCCTAAACCTCTACCATCTCCACCTGTCACCACATGCTATAAATGGAGACTCATGGAGACACAAGGTGGGCATTTTGCAACCTCCTCCTCCTCCTCCTTGGAATTAGATGCTGCTGGTGGAATACTTTGGAATACCAGAAACCAAACACTACTATGCTGATCCAGCCTTGGGCAGGAGCCAGCACATTTCCCGTCTGTCCTCCAGGGATTGGGGGCCACCCAGTACACCTGTGCAGAGGACCAGCTGCCCAAACAGACTGGCCAGGGTTTCCTAGAAGCTTAAGGAATGGACAGAGCACGCTGATAGCTCCAGGTGGGCAGGATGAAAGGAGATACATGGGGAAGGAAGCAAAAGTGGGGGGGGGGGGGGTCTGGGATGAGGAAAGGGAAAGACATTCCTCAAATTTCAAAGAACATGCTGCCCCTTGGGCCACCAGGCCACTAAACTAGGCCAAACTCATCCTTCTCTGCCTGATGACCACAGACGGTGTAAACACTTCCAGATGTCCATGAAGGCCTGCAGGGGACAGCAAGCGTAGCTTGGACAAAACAGTGAAAGACCTTCTCTTGGGAAAGAAAGGCTATAAATTACAATTATGACTTTCAAATCGGAACAGCAGAGATGCTGGGGCTGGAGACTGAGGGTGGACTATGAGGACATCCTTTCCTGAGGGTAACCTTGAGCCTACCAAGGACACTGCCTAGGTGTTTCTGATCCCCTTGTTCCAGCTCAGCCTCTACTATCTTCTTTCCTAAGGTCTGAATGTCACAGGGTGGAAATAACTGTCGCAACACCGTCACCCCCAAAAATGTGCTTAGCCATTTTTTCTTCTTAAGTTGAAGTAGTAACACAGGTGGTCCCTTGGGTATCAGCCCAACTTCTCACCACACAATGAAGAGGGGAACACTCAAGTCAGACTCGTAAGATCGGCTCCCACAGGCTCTGCAGACTGACAAGTCAGAGCCTGGGGAGACCAGCGCTCTGCAACAGCTCTTCCCCACCATATGCTCCGTCATCTCTGTCCTCAGGACCACCTGAAGTCCCCACGGTGGCATTCTGGAGCCCCTAAAGCCTCTCTGTCACAGACGAGGACTCTGGGTAAGGGTAGAGCCAGCGGCTGCTGACAGGGAACCTGCTTGGACAAGTGCCTCCTCCCCACATCTAGAACGTTTGTCTTCATTTACTCTGTGTAATTAAGAAAAATCCACTATTGTTCTGGTAGAAGTGGGGGAGAGCAAATTACAAAACAGCATATCCTGTATTATGTTAATTTCAGTTTAACTGCTTTCTAGAAGGAAATAGACAAATGGAGCAGAGGGAGGGATGATTTTATCTTTTCTGTGCTGTTTTTACTTTCCAGATTGCCTTTAGGTGACATGCACGGTTTTTATAATCAGAGAAATGTGGCTAGAAATGCAATCAAGATTTCCCCCATGTTCATGGGCATAGCTCAGCAGTTAAAGCACTTTCCCAGTGATTCCAAGGACTGGGGTTCAACTACCCAGTACCACACAAGTCACGTATGGTGGTGCACTCAGGGGACTGAGGCAGGAGGGTTGCTGTGAGTTTGAGTCCAGCTTGGGCTGCATAGTGAGCTCATGACCAACCACGAGGATAGAGCAAGACACTGTCTCAAAAAAAAAAAAAAAAAAAAAAAAAAAAAAACTGATTTCCTCCCTCCCCTCCCCCGCTCCAGGCCCTTAGATGAGGGCTCTGTGCACTCCTGGTGGGATGTAAACCATCTGAGGAGCAGCTGAAATGGGCCAGGGTCTGTAGATCCAGTTCAAGAAAAGGAGATACAGACACCATATCCAATTGTCTCATTTCAGACTGGTCACCAAGGTCCAGAGGCCACCAGGCTTACCAAAGCCCCAAAGCAGCAGGTAGTGCCAAGTCCTAAAGCTGTAGGCAGGGAACAGTGTTATTTCCCTTTCCTACATCACTTTCTGTGTGTCTCTGCCTAGCTCTGTCTCTTTGGGAACTTCTGATACAGCCAGATGCAGAAGCTGTGCTCCTGCTACCTGCAACCCACTAGCCCCGACCCTCTCCACACACTGTGCTGATGGCCATCTTCTCCAGTGATTCAAAGGAACATGGCATCTGAGAGTGAGATGGGCCTTGGATCTTCCATGCAGAGCTCTGTGGTCTTGGGATCATGTTCCTCTTCTCTGAGCCCGTGTTCCCATCTACAATATGGGGGTGTTAGCCTCTGGAGATGCAGCGTCTCAAGTGAAGCTGGTGATCTATGGAATGTTCCTGTCCTACCTGGGCAGGTGCTCACAACGTGGCAGCTACTGTGGTAGTGAGTTTGGGCCAGGGCACCAGCCTTCCACCCTCCTGGCTCCCACCCACTTTTCTCTCCAGCCCTGGCTGCTTCAGGGACTATGTGTAGAAAAAAAAAAAAAAAATTAAGATGATGATATTTTCAATTTACTTTTCTAACTTGAAAAAGATACAATTTTCCTTCATCCTCTTCACTCAATGTGATTTGAAAATAAATCTTCACCCAAATCAGAAAATAAGGGATATGGCTTCCTATCCTACCACCTTCATAAATCAAGTATTTTCACATTCTTATCTGGGGATTTCACTAGTTTTGAATGAATAAAAAAGAAGCATCCATGCAGTAGGCACCTTGTCCATCTATAGCATGGGTGAAACAAAAAACAGCCAAAGAGGCAGCCTACATACAGGACAAAACAGGCGTCACTTAGGCCACACTCACATTCAAGGACTTTACCATTAGTGATAATCTCAGGTTATCACCAAGTACCTGATACCTGTTCATTTCCACAAATTCTAATAATACACGCATCAAGCTCGTGCAGCTTAGAAATAACAAGCTGGCAGCAGGGGCGGGGCAAGGAGCTGCCTGGTCAAGCTCCTTCCTAAGTCACAAGTCGTGGCTTAGTAAGACAGAAAATGGGTTTTTAAGAGTTGCCTAAGTTATCAACAAACCCAGGAGCCAGGGCTATTTAGAGCTGGAAGCAACGTCCTTCTGCCCCTCCTAGGCCTGCCCTGTAGCAAAGGACAACAATTAGCTCACATGAAGACAGCCTAACTCCCCGCCAAAGATTACAGCAGTAACCACTCAAGGAGCTGGACAAAGCACATATTTTAGGAAGACTTCCATCAGAAAGAGTTACAATATAATAATAAATGCCACCATAAATTCTTAATTCCAGAAAAGCAAAGCCACATGGATGGCCTGTTCCCCAAGGATTGGGAGGAAAGGATGTTACCATACAAATTTCATTTTAAAGCGAAAAATGCCTCCAGAGGGATGTGTCCACTCCTGTGTCTCCTGGTCAAACCACCTGACAAATGGGTGACCCAGAGTTTCCAAGCCCCCCCCCACCCCCCGCCCATTGTCCCTCACAGAACCCTCACAAGAGCTGGTCTCACTGTCAGGTTCCCTCAGCTGGCCTCACATTCCCCTGCCATTCCCCTCCTCTGACACGACCCCACTCTGCTGACAGAAATCCTTCTCGCCTTCACGGGTTCTCCCTGCCAGGCTGGTGGTACTGCCTGCACACCCCCTTCAGCTCCCTAAGTGTAAGCCACCTGCAGTCAGGTGCTAACTTGCTGGACGCTCTGGAAGGACAGCACCCTGTCAGCCCCCGGCAGGCACTCACCACACATCCGTGGACTTTACAGCCCACATGCGCACGACAGCCGACCAGGACCCTATCTTATCTGGCGAACACAGTCATACGTGTCACAGTGCCCTCACATGGGAGCTTCCCCCTTCCCGTCACTCTGGGGAAACTTACAATGCGAGCTTCTGGAATTGGGAAATGGAGACAGGAGGGCCAGCTGGGAAGGAATTCCCCCTTGCCCAATAAGGACTAATGCTCATCTTTTTCTCTGAAAACCCTTAATAACAGAAGAGCTAAATTTGTCTCTGTCCTGGTGTTCCTGAGAATGGGTGGAACTAGGTGGAAGGGAAGGGGCTGTTGCCAACATTTTCCTCTGTGCCTGGCCTGACTGGCTCTTTCCTCACTCTTCAATATGGCCTACCGAGGATGAGGCACTAAAATATCAAGATTGACTTGCCCCTCTGCAGTCAATTTCAGGCAGAGGTGACCCCTGTGCTCCAAGATTGCCAAGGGAATGGCCTGGTGGCACAGGTCTGTGATATCCACACTCAAGGAGGCCAAGACAGGAAGATCCCAGCCTGGGCAACTTAATGACTTAGTGACTCCCAAAGTCACAAATAAAAATGGGTTGGGGATGAAGCTCACTGTGAAGGCCCTGGACTCAATCCCCAGGATCACTACCAAAAAAAAAAAAAAAAAAAAAAAAAAAAAAGCTGCCAAGGAAAGGAATGGTCAGTGTCTACATCAGTCCTTATCTTTATAACTAAAGCTCTTCCTACAGTCCTGCTTAACCTCTTTGCTCTGTCTGATGGGTGTCCTTCCCACTCACAACCATTTTTTCCTCCTCTGATCCAGAGGACAGCAGTGGAGAAAGGGGCTAAGGAGAGAGGCTTTTGTAAGCACATCATTGGCTCAAATTTGAAAGGACAGATGAAGAAATGAAAAGGGCAAAAGAAAGTGAAAGGTCTGGCAGGGCAGAGCGAGCAGCCATAGCGGCAGCCTACGGAGGGGCGCGATGGCGGCAGCCTACGGAGGGGCGCGGACAAAAGAGTAACAAGGGACATAGAAAGGTTAACTCTCCTGCTGAAAGTCTAGCTGGCAGCTGAGGAGCCACAAAGCCGCTCACAAGCGACATGGGGGTCCAGACACCCACTGGTCAGGGGTGCTCTACCCTCGGCCCTGCAGCCCCACAGCAGCCATCTGCTGTCCTTCTGCACTGACACTGGCAGATGTGTGCCCATTGCTATGGCAACTTGCTCTCTCAGCACCTGGAGAGCGGGTCTCACTAGCAACAAAGCCCTCAGCGATTTCTAACAAAGCCCCCTCTGCTCCAGAACCAGGGACTCCACCTGCCTGCGGGACCCACCCTTTCCAGCTGCGGAATGACAGAGACCAGTGTGGCCCTGACTCTGGCCAATCAGGCACTACCACCACATACCCTGGCCCCAACCCCAGGGGCACTGCCCTGCTCTAAACCAACTAGCAAACGGGGGTGGGGGTGGGGGGCTACCACCACCAGGCTAATCATCTTCAAATACCATTTTTATCTAATCATTCCTCAGCTTAAGTGCCTAGAATAGCTTGCTGCAGCTTATCCGATCAATTCGCCAGGTTGAGGTATTTACACCCCCTGCACATTCACTAAATCCTTACCCCTGAGTCCTACTCATTCCAGTCACTCATGCCTCTTCTCGGGCCCAATTTTCTGGTCCTTGCTAAGTTTTGTCTGCCTGCTTCCTGGTTTTGGCTGACATTCACTTCTTTCAGCAAGCCACACTGCATGTCATCTCTCACTGTTAACTATTCCCATCTACCACAATGTTGTTCAGTAAAGGTTAAAGCAACAGTCCACAGGTGGACCCAGATTACTAGCTTTACTGCAAGCTCTAGGTCCCAGATTTGATCCCCCAGCACCACAATAAACTGGGCGTGGTGGCACACTCCTGTAATTCCAGCACTTGGCAGGCTGAGGCAAGAGGATTGCCATGAGTTCAAGGCCAGCCTGGGTTACATAGTGAGTTCAGGAACAGCCTGGACTATAGAGTGAGACCCTGTCCCAAATACATATGTAAGTAAATAAATAAATAAGTAAATAAGTATTTACTTGTTTCTTTTCATTTTCTTAAAAAATATAAAATGTTTAAGTTGCATATGTGGTTCATATTACATTTCTACTGTACAGTAGGAGCCTAGAGTTGTGAGAGCTTTGGGTGTGTTCCTTGGCTTGCACCTTTTGTGTACGGCTGTGGTGGGGGATGCAGTGCCGGGGCTTGAACCCAGAGCATGGAGCATGCCAGACAAGCACTCTACAACTGAGCTACATCTCGAGCCTGGCTTGTACCTCTTAAAGTCTTTCTTAGCCCTCTGAAATGTGTGATAAGGGTTCCATCTGCGTGTGCCTTACATCTTGTTTTTCTTTTCTTTTCCTCTCTGTATTGTTTTGTCTTTTTAACATTTATTATAGTTTTTAAACTAAAGTAATATCTATATAGATAGATAGATAGATAGATAGATAGATAGATAGATAGATAGATTTTAAAATCTGCCCTTGTAACATATTTTTAAGTGAATGATACAGTACCATTAAGTGTATACGCACAGTTCAACATCGCTCTTCACAATTTATCTTGATATACACCTCTCTGATAATGGCCTCAAATTCTCTCTAGATTGAGCTGGTATTTTAAATTAGTTAATTGGTTTAGACCTTCAGTGCCCTAAGGCCACGTCTCTGGACTGAGGAAAACTTTGGACTCACCATTCCTTCACCCCTTCCTGTGCCACAGTGCTGTCTGGAATGAGCTGCCTGGCTCACATCGTGACCCATGGAACAGGCAGGTCTGCATGAATATCCCCAGGCAACAGTAAGGAGATCAGAAGTCAGGGAGTAAGTGAGGCGTGCAAAGGTAGTGACAGGACTGAAACCCAAGCGTGGGGTGATCCTGGACAATCTCCATTGTCTAGTAAGGCAGGCAGGGGGCATGAATTTAGAAGCAGCAGTCAAGGGCTCTCCTCACCGCAGAAGGCATTGACTATATATACAAATGACTAGGAAAGTTTCAGAAATAAATCATCTCTGATTCCACAATAACTGTGCACCCTCAGGTTTCTGCAGTTGACATCCTTGGGCTCAGGTTCCTCATGTGTAACACAGAAGTCTGGAGCTTCGAGAGACAGCCAGATAGCGCCCACTTACCCTGCTGGAGGGAACATGGACCAGCCTAATCCTTTTGTACAGCAATGTGGCAATATGTGTCAAGAGCCTTAGAAATGTTCAAACTCTTTGACCCAGTAATTCTGTTTCTGAGAATCCTAAGGAAATACTCCTAAAAAAGGAAAAAGCTTTATAGGCAGAGACCTTCATCTCAGCTCTATTTATAACACTAAAAAGCTGGAAATGAGCTAAAGTCTAATTATAGGATAGCTAAACTATGATATGGTGAAACCACTTAATGAAATATTACATAGTTATTTAAAAGAACACAGCATCAACACAGAATACGCTCTGAGCGATATGAAAACATGCAGGATATTTATTTATTTGTTTTTATTTGGTACAATTATGGGGAAGGGGGTATACATTTGAGTTACAAAAAACCAAAATATTAAAGAATATTGAAAATTTGTAGTAGTTCAATTTTTTTTTGAGGCAAGGTCTCGCTCTGTAGCCCAGGCTTGTCCTGGATTCACTATGTAGCCCAGTGTAGCCTCGGATTCAGCAATCCTCCTGCCTCAGCCACCCAAGTGCTGAGTTAACAGACATGTGCCACCACACCTAGCTTTATGTGGTTGTTGGGGAGTAAAACCCAGGGCTTTGAGCTTGCTAGGCATGTGATTTAACCACTATGCCATTCCTCCTACCTTGCTCAATTTTAAAAAAGAGAAAGAAATACTGCCCTACTATGTGGGCGCACACACCTATACTCACAAAAACTGAGAGAAAAGTTCACTGTCACGCTCACAGCAACCACTCAGAGGGACACAGCTGTAAGTTCTTACCTTTCCTTCTCTTCTCATTTTCTAAACATGCCTGCGTAAGCCAGGCACAGTGGAGTGGGCCTGTGATCCAGCTACTGGGAGGCTTCCACCTAGAAGTTCAAGGACACCAGCCTGGGCAACAGTAAGATCCCATCTCAAAACAACAACATTAACAACACTGACTGTGCATAAGTAATTTTGAAAAACATATACTACAAGGATGCTGGGTTTGACATTCCCCAAGGGCACTCCAGGCTCAGGCAGGCCTAGGTGGTCAGCCAGCTGGGCAGCAACTATGTGCTGAGCGCGGGCCCACAGGGAAATGCCAGGGAAACGCCAAGCACCGGAGAACTCCTCAGGTGATAGGAAGTCCTAGCCAGCAAAACTACATTCAGAAGGACAGGGCCAACCCTGCTGCCTCATCCCTTGACTCTTGGGAAAAAAGTAGGGGAGGTGTGGGAGCCCTTGGGACCCCTCCCAGATAGTGGGAGCTTTTACCCCTCTCTTCTTTGTTTCTAAATAAAAACCTGTTGTTCTTAAACAACCACAACAACAACAACAACAACAAAAGGTGGGGTTAGGGTAGGGAAGAGAAAAAGACCATTTCTGTGGCACTTCAGATGAAATGCAAGCACATGCCTGACTTCTCTATACCCTAGAACAATCGAATTTCCCACCTGGATTCCTTGGGGCCCGCACAGTGGCTCAGGTAGGTCAGGCATCCACCACAGGATGACTAGGAGCACCTGTGTAACATTCTGTGGATAGGAACACTGGAAGGATTGGGGTAACTCTTCCTAGGGAGCAGGGAAGAGAAACTGAGATCCTCCTGAGCCCCAGCCTCCCTCCCGGGGCAGCATTCTTCACAACAGGAACAAGCTAATCCCCAACCACCCAGCTTCTGTCAGCTATCCCAAGACCCCCCCCCCCCCGGCCTCCCCCACGACACGCAGCTATCACCAGATTACACAGAAAACTCCACCAGCCTGAGAAAGAACCAGAAAACCTCACAGGAGACTTGGATGCCCTCTGGGTGACTCCACAGTTCTGTCCCTGGTTGCCCCGGTCAGAGCTCAGACAAGGCCTGGCTGCGCGGGAGCAAGAGTGGAGAGAAGAGTCCCACAAGAAGGGCATGAAGAGGCAGGACTCTTGCCATCTCCTCCAGAGCCAGGACCAGGCGCCTCTGAGTGCTAGGGCACAAAAGGGAAGTGGGTGACATCAAGCTGGATGGGGAACTACGGCTCTCATCCTTCTAAGGGGCTGAGACAGGCTGAGAACAGGCCGGGAAAGCTTTAGATAAGCTAAGAGAAGGCAGAAGCATGCAGCTATCAAGGGACATGTGGCATGCCTGAACCATAAGCAGGACCTTTTAAGGTCGATGGCACAGAGGACAACCTTCCACTCTAAACATTCCACTTGGGCCAGGCCCAGAGGTTAAATGTCGAGCTGCAGAGCACGGCTCTCACCCAGAGGGACTGTTCTTGGGACCAAGTTTGGCTGCCTATGGACTAGAGCAAGCCTGTGGCAGTGTTGACAATGCTGGCAGGCAAAGGGGCCCCCGAAATGCAAGCGAGGGCTCCATGCAAGAAGCAGCGGCTCACTAGACCAAGCCAGGGGCCTCTGGTGTCTATGTTTTTTACTTTGGGGTGACAGGATGTAAATATATCTAATACATACTTGAAGATGGCTGGGCTTGAACTTGCAATCCTCCTGCCTCAGTCTCCAGAGTGCTAGAAATACAGGCCTGCATCACCAAGCCAAGCTCAACAAGAGAACTTTTTAATACAGACTGAATAGTTAACAAGTACTGATCAAGTACCCCAAGAGCAAAAGCACAAAGACCCAAATGCGCAGTTTCCACTTCCCTGAGCCTCCTGATCTTGGACAAACACCATATTTGCCAGACACAGGAGGTGGACATGGTCACTCCTGAGCCAGTGGCCGGATCAGAACATAAAGCAGAGGTTCTCCTGGTACCCTTGGCCCTTGCTCAGGCCCCTCCCTCCTACTTCCTACTCCATGGATGTCAGCAGCGGTGGGGGGAAGCGGGGAGCAGAGGTAGGCCGTCAGCCCAAGTCTCCCGCCTGTGTCTGCGGCCTGCGGCCTGCATTGCCTCCTCTCTCCAGCTGTGTTCCAGAGAGAAGAATGTGCACTGTGCCCAGAACAAACACTCACACAGGCATCCCAGGTGGGAGGCAGCTGAGGAAGAAATGGGAGCTTCTCCTCAGACGAGGGTGCACGGCAGCAGGGCCCCTGTGCCGCTGCAGGCACTTCAAGTTCAGCCCTCAGGACTTTACAATCAGACGGAGCAAAATGGGACAACTATAAAACCAGGGCTCACTACCCCAGACAGCAGGGAGGACAGGCACCGCTGGGCCAGTAATGAAAGGTGTGAGCACGCCACCGTGGGGTCCCCTCAGGACGGAGCCCTGGCTTACTTCATCCTCTCAGAGCTTGTCTTCAGTGCGCTCTGAAACAGAACCCTTGACTGCGTGGGCTGCTCAACATATTTGCCTTAGGGTCTCAGCGCTTAAGGCTGGGCCTCAGCCTTCCTACATATGTCAGAGACAACTAGACCTTCTCTCTTTGCCTTTAAGAGTAGCCAGGACACACAGGTATTAGGGGGACAGGCAATAGGAAACGGGCTTGCTGGAGAAGTGCCACCCGCTGCTGTCACTACTCTGCTGGAGTAGCACCAGGAAGCAGAGTCGCCTGGTGAAGGCCTGGAGACCAACAAGCCAAGGCTTCTCAGGCCTGGCCTACTCTGCCATGGCTTTGATTCTTCTGCAAGAGACTCCAGCCTCAGCCAGCCCACAGCCTCTAGGCGTTCATCCTCCTCCGGTAGGTGCTGAACGAGACTCTGAGAACCAGTCGAGAGCACAGACAGCTCTTCTCTGGTTGCAGCACCTCATCTTCAGAGTCCTTTCCTATCTGGAATATGTCTTAGGCCATTTCCATTGCTAAAAACAGAATACCTGAGACTGGGCAATTTATTCAAGCTCTGTGGTTCTGTAGGCTGTAAATCCAAGCCTGGGCGGCTGTACCTGGTGAGGGCGCTCAGGGGCTTTAATTCTGGACTGAAAGTGAGAGGGTTAGGAGGCCCACTTTAAGGTAGCTAATCTAACCCACTCCACCCCTCTGACTGAAACACCTCTCACTAGGCCCCGCCTCCCCACACGGCTGCTTGGAGACCAAATCTCCACACAGTTCTGGTGGGACAAACTAAATGCTAATCACGGCAGATGAAAATGCTTCCAAACCCAGAGTTCCTCCAACTCTGTCCCCTCCTTCAAGACATAGAGAAAGCATGTACCCAGTGCTGGGCCTGAGCAGAGGGTACTCTACACAGACACTTGGCCTTCTCTGTGTATAGTCACACCTTCTTATTTTCTGTATTGTGTGCTTCTGTATTTTTTATGGAGCCTTTCTAACCCTGGAGGGCCCAATCTTCCCTCCCAGGATTAGTCAATTTGTGGAGCTAGTAAATGACTTGCCTGAAAGTCCATCTTCACAAGCAAATCAGTTAGTCCAGAGGCAACAGATACCCCCACCACCTTCCCTACTGCATTCTCACACTCTGGTCCTCCACAGCCTTCTCCTAGTCACCCCAGGCCAGCCACAAGGCAATGAGAGGCAGTTTCTAAGCCCAGAACTGCGCGGTTCAAGTGAGCCAACACTAAGCCTGTGCACCTGCCTTATCTGCTCCTCCCTGTAGAAACCACAGTAAAAGTTCTTGTCCCTTTGCTGCCTTTGCTTCCTGTTGACCCTGGTGGGTCTACAAGGTATAGCATGGTGTGTCCCCTCCCCTTGGAAGTCATAAGAAACTATCTTTATAATGGCAGGTTTCTCCTGACCTGTTGTTTTCACCACACCTGAAGAATGAAACCCACATTTAAACCCATGTTATAAAACACCCTCAGTCTGTGTTCCCAGCAGGTCACAAAGGTAACTGTTGGTGCTGTTGACCAACAAAGCAGTGTTTTTCTCTTGGGTAGGAGAAAGTAAATAGGAGAAATTTTCCCTTCTGAAACTAGACTCTTGAGACTCAAAGTTATTCCCTTTCCATTTCTCCCAGAGTAACTCAAAATGGCACAAATAATAGTTTAATGAGCACTGGCTCCATTACAATGTAGGAGGGACAAGGAGTCTTGGATGACCTGAGGTTGGGCAAGTCTGTGTTCCCATGATTCCACCAGTGGAATCTGGATAAGACTCTCTCCACTTCAGCCTCATGCTGACTTCTTTTGGCAACAGGCTGCTGTCATCCTTGGGTAGACTGTCACCAGCATCCCTACCCTTAAAGCAAAGCCGCAACTATAGTCCTGTTCCTCTTAGAGTCCAACACCCTTTCCATCTGGGCACCAAGTCACACTTTGGTTTTAGATAAAACTTCCTCAAAGCCATCCACACCCAGAACTGGGGACATCTTTGGAATCTGGCCACCACACTTGCCTAAACTGGCAGTTTCTCAATTCTGGAAAAGTGACACCTCCCTCAGCTGCCCCTCCTAACATCCAAGCTTCATCACCTCACTCTATTGTTTGATCCCTCAGGGCCACACACCCAGTCCCAGCTCTGACCACAACTCTACCTTCACAGCATGCCCTCACACCGTCCCACATAGTGCCCCAGCAGGATGCTCATCTGAAGATGCCCTTTCTTCGCAAACATCAGAATCACACAGTAGCATTCCACATTAGCACACGGATGCTCTAGTCACCCAAAGAAGGGGACTGAACAACCAAACTGTGCTTTATTTATACAACAGGCTCTTACTGTACCGTAAAAAGGAACAAAGTACTGATTCATGCTATACTGCCAATGAACCTCAAAAATATACAAAACCAAAGTAGCCAGGAACAAAACAATATGGCTCCCTTTATATGAAGTGGTAAATCCACAGAGACAGAAAGCAGACTAAGCCCATGGCGCAAGCCTGTAATTCTAGCACACTGGAACATAGAAGCAAGAAGGTCCCAAGATTTAGCCCAGCCTGAGCAACTGAATACATGGCAAGAATTTGTCTCAAAATAAAAATAAATAAATAAAATGGCTGC
Organism: Ctenodactylus gundi; assembly: GCA_004027205.1. NCBI lineage: Eukaryota > Metazoa > Chordata > Mammalia > Rodentia > Ctenodactylidae > Ctenodactylus > Ctenodactylus gundi. The sequence goes on along the minus strand of PVKB01002774.1, from coordinate 237,412 downwards.
GGGGTGAGGTTCTGGGTTCAATCCTTGGTACCACAAAAGGAAAAAAAAAAAAAAAAGGAAGAAAAGAAAGCAGACAGAGGCTGCCAAGGCTAGGAGAAGGGGAATGAAGTGGTCACTTCCAGGTATAGGATTTTCCATGACAGCAATGAAAATGTTTGGGACTAGACAAACATAGTAGCTGTACAAAACTATGTACTAAATGTCACTGAAATATTCACTTTAAAGTGGTTAATCCTACAGTAAATGAATTTCACCTCCATTTTCCAAAGAATACTATTGGTCAATGCATCAGTTATATCAGTGTACATACAGTCAGCACATAAAAACCTAAGAGGTGGGGACTGGAAAAATGGCGCAGCAGTTAAAGCACTATGTCAAGGGCTAAGTACCCGAGTTCAGTTCGCCAACACCACATAAGCCAGACATGGTGCCACACATTTGTAATCCCAGCACTTGGGAGGCTGAGGCAGGGGACTCCCATGAGTCCAAGGCCAGCCTGGGCTCCATAGTGAGTTTAGGACTAGCCTGAGCTATGGATCGAGACTCTGTTTCCAAAAAAAAAAACCTAAGAGATGGCCTGAAAGAGAACAAATAGCCCCGGCTCACAGCTAAAACTCCAAACACCAATTCCATATTCCTTGCCAGGGAAACACCAAGCAAATCACAGCACATCACCTCCACGGATGCTGAGTCCTCGCAACACAGCTGGGGTGCTGACCTTCAGTGTTGTTGTGAGGACTGAATGAGAGAATGTAGGGATAGCACACACAGATACACATTTGTATACACAGCCAGTAAATTAGTACACCAAATGCTACGTTAAAAAGAAAAGCAACACAGAATTTGAGCTACATGGTCTGCATTTGCATATATAAAAATGTATCTCCATAAATAAATCACAGCGATTTAGAGCTAGTTACTGTTTTAAACTTAACGGAATTTTTTTTCCTGGATTAGGAGTCTGGAAAGGCAGGTTCTAGATCTGGCTCTGCCTACAGGCAGCCTGAAGTCTTTGTGAAATCCTCTCTCCCATCTGGCCTTCATTGTCCTATGTTTTAAAATGATTTCATCAACATAGTCGTATCATTAAAACCAGACCAACTCAACTTACCCCTAGGTCTTCTATGTGCCAACGAGTGCACTAGACACCATGGGGATCCAGAAATGGAAAGAGTAAGTTCTAGTTCTTAGGATGTGTGCAACCAGACAGAACACTACACAGCCAGGCAGAATGTAAAAGAGGAGGGGTGCCCTAGCAAATGCTGATGCTCAGTGACTCGGGGGGACTGTGGTTGGAGCCAAGGTCCGAAGGCAGGGTATGGTTTTGGCAGGTAGAAAGGTAGGTTTCAGGTAGGCCCGCCCAACACCAAGGCTAGGTGAACTAACAGCCACCAAAAATTCCCACTTGGTTCTCTAGCAACCGTTCCCAAAGACAGAGCAGCTTTAGCGGCACAGAGAACTGGGAACTCTTGGGCTCCACCTCATCGACCTTGTCAGATACTCTGGGGGTGGAACCGACCCAGCAGAGTATTGCTCCTGTTGCCCTCCCTCCCTCCTTCCTTTCCAGAAGGCCAGCAAGAACAAGGTGAGAACCACAGCAGACATTCCCTTATACAGAGGCCAAGCCCTCCCACCTGCCAGGCCCCACCTGATTGCGCTGAGAAAGTTCCTTGTGGCCAGAGGTGCTAACCTATCACCTGGATATAGATTAACTTTCTCTCTCTTCCCCAGCCTGCATGCCTGGGAAAGGCAAACACCTCCCTGGGGAACGGAGTAATAAATCTGTAGCCTCACCCCTGCATGTTCTACAGCCCCTCCCTCTCCCCCAACCCCCGTGCCCGAAGCCTGATGCCTGAGACTAGTGGCCCCACAGCAATGGAGTGCTCTGCTTTCCCTGCTTGGCCTCAGCTCCGTCAGGGGGCCCCATACACCCCCTCCAGGGCTCCCTTCAGAGGTGGGAAGAGGAGGCAGGGAGGGAAGGATGGGGGCTGGAAGCAGCTCATCACTCAGGAGTTCAAGGATGGCAGAGTGACTGGGACTTTCCTTTCCAGAACTCCCCAGGAAGCAGCTCACAAAGGCTCCCTCCAGGTCAGCTCCACCCCGGAAGAGATACTCTCCCCTCCTCCACCTGCAGGGAGCAGGCTGAGGACCCCCTCTACCTCTGGGTACCAATACAGCAAAGGCTGTGTCCCAAGGTGCACTGCCTCATACTATCCCAAGGCCGCTGGGCACTCCCTGCACACAGCTTGGTTTAGAACAACACAGCATGACACCCATCCTATTAGCTCTGCAAAGAGCACAATGACAGTACCCACCTTGGAGGCAGGAGACGAAATCACGCATCCCACGCACAGCACACTCATCACGGTCACAGCAGCCGGAGCACATGCTCACCACCAGCACATCCAGCTCCTATTCAAACGACTTTGTCTTTGGTGCTAATTATCCCTGACTGAGTAAAGTCCCACTTGCTACCACTAGCCCTTCAGGCTGTCTCTGCCAATCAGCAGCTACGCCAGCCAGGACACCCTGGGGAGTGTATCCATCCTGCCCTACAAGCCAGGCCCTGCTCCCCTGTCCGTCAGAAAGCTCCTGTCTTGCCCTGTATGCCCCCACCTTCCTCAAACCCCCTTCAGGCCTCCTGGGGTCAGTCCTGGAGCTACAGAAGGGCCTGCTTGGAGAGGCTCCTGCCACCTATCCCAGGAAGGGCTGCAGAGAGAGCTGAGCCAGCAGCGCAGGAGCTCAGCAGGGTATGCAGCGGAGTGGAATACCGTCAGGCTCAGAAGAGAACTCAGAGACTAAAGTAAGTGAGGAGCAAGTGAACACCCCCTGCCCCACGCCTCACAGTCCAGGGAGCCAGATAATACCACTAAGTCCCTGTCCCAGACACGAGTGTGCGGTGACAACCTGAGAGGCCACGTCCTGAGTTCTCAGCCCGAGACCAAAACCTCCAGAGGTTACACAGCTCTGAAGGGACAATGAACAAAGGCCTACCTGCCCAGGATCTGAGCCTGGCCTGAAACCAGGGCTCACTCCAGGCCCCAGCTCCCACTGTACAGGCCCAGCTCTCACCGTCCTGCCCCAGGATTCTGCCCAGGTTAAGGGCAAAGGAGGGCTAGTGGTAGCTGTTCCTAGACTCACACTGGGTCCCAAGACCTGGCTTCAGCATGCCAAGAGCCACTGGCTTTCTTGCCAGCTGGGCTGACATGTCAATACAGGTGAGCAGGCCAGCCGGGGCTTTCCACTCATGTTGACTACACACAGAGGCCCCAGGTGGATCAACTGCCGCCCAAGCCACCTTCCCTATGCACAGCCTCATGTCTACCCCAGCAACCACTGGACTCAGTTCCCACACTCACCCACAGAACTCCCCAAGCAGGCTCTCAGAGCTTCACAGTCCCATGCCACTGCCCCGGCACTAGAAGCTCAGTCACGCCTTCTCCTCTCTGGAAGGTGCCACCAAGACCACCATTCACACATCTTTCTCTATAGGAAAGGACAAGAGGAGCCAACACGAGGTAGCAACGCTAGGTCTGAGAGAGGTTTCCTACTGCAAAGGGCAAGCCACACAGTGGAGAGGTCTTACCCTTATGGCCTCAGTGGGCCACTTGTCCCAGGTCAGATTCCCGCCACCAAGCTGTCCTTAGAGAAGATGCTCCCTTACACCAGGTGTGGTGGTGCACAGTTTAATCCCACTACTCAGGAGGTCGAGGCAGGAGGATTGCTGTGAGTTCGAGGCCAGACTGGCCTACATAGTGAGTTTGAGATCAGCCTGGATCATAGAGTAAGACTTTGTCTCAAGAAAGAGAGAGAGAAGGCATTCTCTCATGAGGAAGTCAGAGTGGGATGGAGAGACAAGAGCACAGAGTGACTATAATTGTAGCTTAGTAGGCTGAAGCAAGAGCATCCCTTAAGCCTAGGAGTTTGAGGCCCTCTAGTAAGCCCTTGTCCTTCTACCCCCACCAAAAAAAGAAAGAACACTGGGGGAAAGAGGAAAAACCCGATCAGACTGTTTCTCCATGGGCTCCCTCTCTGACACTAAATGGATGCCACTGACACAGCAATACCTCCTCAAGTGGGTCCCACAAACAGTGGATGTGTCAGGCTGAGATGGCTACTGGGTAATGTTTTAAAAGTATGAGCCAAGTGTGGTGGCACATACCTGTAAACCTAAGGTTCTGGGAGACTGAGGCGGGAGGATAAAAAGTTTGTGCCCAGCCTGAGCAACTTAGTGAGACCCTGTGTCAAATTTTTAAAAATAATAATAATAAAAATTTTCTAAAAGATTGGGGATATTGCTCAGGGCAAAGGCCCTGGGCTCGATTCCCAGGATCACAACTGGTTCAGGTTCTTATGACCACTGTACAAAGTTGACAGAGAGCAGAGTAAAGCTAAAAGCAAAAGCCCAAAGGATAGGCTTAAGAACTGGGGGCCTCACGTGGGGGCCAAGTGCAGAAGGACTCTGTTCCCCAGTGAGGGTTATCTGGTCACATGAACAGCTCTAGGCTCTGTCTTCTCTCATAACCCATTTTCTATCTTCAACTTTACCATAAAAAAAAATAAACTACGCAACTAGAAACATCTGGATCTTTCCTCAGGCTAAAAATGAAACAAACAAATAAACAACAAAAAAGGGCAGCCACAGTTATGTGCTCATTCTGTGACTGCCCTAAATAGCCCGAAACACGCACATACCTATTAGGACAATGGGTGACTGCATCGCCAGCCTAGTACCAGCCCCCAGGGCAACCTCTCAGAGCAGCTTCATGCCCAAGCAATGGGCTTTTCCCCCTGGTTAAATCTCGTTGTAACAGAGCCCCTGGAGACGTCCTAGGCATGGGAAGCAGGCACAGGCTCCTCCGGTGACATGGTGAGCAGCACTCCCTGCTCCGTCTTCCCACTGTCATCTCAGAAAGTGCCACCTCGGGAAGAGGAACTAAAGGCCAAGCCAAGGACCAAACTATTTCTTTAAGCGGTGATGTTCCCCATGTAAATATGTGCCTAGAAAATTCTGTAACCCCCTAAAGGCAAACCTCAGGCAGGCAGGAGCTCCTCCCACCCAGCATGAGACAGCTCAGCTAGGAGCTCAGGTCCAAGGGTGGCCTGGGGCCCAAGGAGGGCTGCTCCTGGTCCAGAGGCCTCTCTTCCAGGACAAAACTTCCACAGTGAGATCCTACAAAACTGAATGCAGGAGGTCCACCAGATCACACCCATCCTGCATTGGACCCCGCCCCCACTGAACCACAACCCACCACCCTCAGGCTCTCACGGTAGGAGGCAAAGGGCTGCACATACTCCAGAGAAGCAGCGCTGCAGGCCACAGTGAAGAGCTAATCTGCAAGCCAATCCCTCAGGGTGCAAACCACCCCATACTTCCTGCTCTCTCTTCCATGAGGGGAAGGGTGGTGAGAACCGGTCACCTCTCCTCTTATTTGTTCAACAAGCCTGATGGTGAGAAACAGAAACCCTAGTCTACCCCGAAGGAGCATATTACAAGCTGTGACTCAAACAAAACAAAACAGCAAAACCTAGGAAGACAGAAGGCTGACGTGGCCCTGCAGGGTGTCTGGACAGGGTGTCAGAAGCTAAGGGCATTAAGCACTGCTGAGAGATCTGCCTGAGATGAGTGAAGAAAGAATGACTTTGAGGGACACTGAGTCTTCAAAAACCTACCACTACATCTCAGCCTACCCCAGCTCCTCTGATCCCAGGTGGAGGATCCAGTACGCCACTCCTGCCAGCCACTCCACACTAAAGCCCCATCTGCACACTTACTAGGCCCTTTACACAATCTTCTGATTCTCTCTGAGCCTCACTTTTCTCACAGGAGAAGCGGGGTTGATACCCTGCTCACAGACACACCAATGAGATAAGGTACGGCAAATACTCCTTGGGAACGGCATCCACGTGCCGTGGGCTGAGGATGTACTTCAGCGTGAAGGCCTTGGGCTTGATCCCCAGCACCACACACACACACAAAAAGACAGATGAAGGCCCGCAGGGTAAGATGACATGAGATGCCTGCAACATGCTAGAGGAACATGCAGAGGGGGGACCCCCAACTCATCAAGACCCCAGACCAGCCACAGCTACTAGTGCTACTAGTGTCAGCAAGACCATATCAAGCTGACTCCTATGCCCAATACTAAACCCTAGCGGGACGCAGGAGTCCCAACTCAGGAGGAAAGAAAGCAGCATTTCTGAGCTAGGACCCGACCCTGACAACATGTCTTCAAAATAAGCCTTCCCGGGATCTGCAGATAAGGAAACTTAGGTCCTGAGAGGCTAAGTAAACTGCCCAAGGTCACACAGGCAGTCACAGCAGGAAGTGAGACTTGACCGTGGAGCTGTTTGACTCCAAAATTTCTACCTCTCCAACCACAGGACCCAGAAAGAAAAGTCTCAGGTCAAGATGGGTCCAGGCCACAGCCACCTTTCTCACTAAGGAGGAGACAGAAGACCCACAGGCTCTCCCATGGCCCCCATCAGCCTCTGGGCCTGATAGGAACTGTTTATTCTAAACTGTGATATTTTCTGTAAACACAGTGTGGGTTGCCAAGGAAAGGAGAGAGATTCATTTGTTAGCAAAGAATGAGATGGAATCATAAAACTCCTCTGGCTCAGCTAGGGACCAGGGGACAGGGTGGAACCACCCACTATCCCTGGACAGAGTTCTCAGCAGCCTCTCCCCAGCCCCAGGGGACATCAGTGCCACCTCCACATCACAGCCACCAGGAGACTGCCATGTGCCAGGTGCCTGTGGTTCTGGCTGGTCACAGCACTTCTTGCCAGAGCCCTGGGGAGTTCTTCATGGCATGAAAGAAAATGACCCAGATTTTTCCAGAGCGGGGCCACTTGTGCTCCCGAGGGTGACGGTGGCCCCCGGGAGAACTAGTGAGCCTCTCCTCAGCGTCTGAGGGACCATTTAGAAAATGATTACTTTTCCTGTGACCACAGAGGGGGTGGCAGGCCCCGAGTGGCTCTGCGGCTTGGGGAGAAGCTCCAACCAGGGAGGACACAATTTACCGACTGAATTACAAAGCTGGGCCTCGGGGTTTAATCTGGTGCACCTTCTCACTATCCTGTTCAAGTTCTCCTTTCTTTTACCTAAATACCCCACCCTCAGTGGGGTGGGAGACAGATGCACAGCAGGAAACCCTACAGAAGTGGGACAGGGTATCACTGATTGCCCCAAGATCACACAGCGGTAGAGACCAGATGCAGGTGCAGAACTTAGGTCAGAAGCTAAGATTTGGTATATAGGGGTAAAAGGACATGATTTGCTTTAGTACACATCACCAAGAAGGGGGAAAAAATGTTATGGTTTAAATCTGGAGTATCTCCAAAAGCCTCATGTATAATGGATGTGATGGATACCTGTGGAACTGTGGGCTACTAAGAGGTGGGGACAGGCTGGGATGGGCAGATGCTTGGGGTTTGGCCTGGACACACTGTCCTTCTTCTTAGGAAAGCTCTGCCCTTTCCTTAGTCTCCTGACATTGACTGGCTCCTCTTTCACTTGGCTTCTGTCTGTTTCTTCACTACACCTCCGCCATGCTTCCACCATTGGACTATGTGAGACCTTCTGAAACTGTGAGTGAAAATAAACCCTTCCTCCTTTAAGTTGTGGATGTCGAGGTATTCCATCCCAGAAGAGAAAGAGTAACTAAGACAATAAATGTAGCAAAAATTGTGACCATGCTGAATGTAAAGTGTGGGCATGAGGGGAATCTCCTTATTCTCCCTGCTTGGAAATGGTTTACGTCAAAAAATCTGAGACAAAGGCCACTTGCAATGTCAGGGGTTCTAGTGCTGAACCAAGGTGAAGACCCAGGGAAAGGAGAGAGAGGGAAAGAAGAGCAGGAGGCAAAAAGATGACAGTGTAGGAGGGTTCAGGTCAATGGCTGGTGGCCCATTCTCCTCCGGAACCTCTGGCTCCATAGCCCTATCTCAGACTTCAATCCCTACTGACTTCCCCAGAAGGGGTGAAGGCAAGAATCTCCTCCCTTAAACCTCTACAACCAGAACGTTCTGTCCAGCGGAGTCAGGGAGGGCACTGGGCTGAGCAGCAATAGGACAGCCTGAGCAACCTCCACCCTGTGCTGGCGAGAGGGGAGGGAGGGAGCCAAAGACACGGAGGGCTAGCAACCAGAGCTCCCACAGAAATGTGGAGAGGTCCTGGGATTCTGGGCAAACTCCTACCAGAGAAGGCCTTCATGCCAGGGACAAGACATCCTGAGGCTGAGGAAGACGCCAGGTCACCACTCTCATTCACAAATTCTCTCGGTGAGGTAATGAAGTGTGTACCTCCAAATTCATATGCAAAGGCTCTCCCCAACCCACCCTACGAGATAGTATTTGGAGAAAAGGCCTTTAGTGAGGTAACTAAGGCTAAATGAGGTCATAAGACGGTGGCCCTGATTCCCAAAGAGCTGATGACCTTGTAAGACAAAGAGACTCCAGAGAAAAGACCAAGTGAAGACCCAGCAAAAACAGCCATCTCAACACTTGGATGTGACTCAGCAACAGAGTCCTGCCTACGCTGCGTAAGGCCCCAGGTTCTATCCCCAACACCACCCACCCCCAGAATGGCGGCAGGGCATAGTCGTCTGCATGCAACCCGTAGGGATAATTCCATCAGTCATCAATTCTGACAGCACCTTGAGCTTGGAATCTGCCTCCAGAACTGTGAGAAAATAAACATATGTTATGGAAGCCACCTGTTTCTGAGATTTTATTATGGCAGCCAGAGCTAATCATGTCTTCCCAGAGAGCTGAACCCCAAAGATGCATCACAGTTCCATCCGTCCCCATAAGCAGATCTGTCTGCTCCAGCACCCCTGATTTCCTAGCATCCTGAAACGTAGAGGATCTGTTGCTCCACGCCACGACATCATGTAACCTTGTGACCAGAGGCATGCAAAGGACAGATGGGTCTACCTTTCTGGGTACCAGGGAGCTGGTACTAACAAAAGGCTCTCACTGCTCCCTTCTTACAGTGAGGAAAGTAGCTGCCCATCTCCCCTCACAGGCCCTAGCCAGCCAGGCTTCCGGGGAGTGGTCTCCTTAAGCCCCTATGCCCCACAGCTCCCAGCTGAATACCCCTGGATGTGCTAAGCACTAATCTTCTCTCATTCAGCCAACAAATCTTTACCAAATGTCTACTTTTGGGGCTGGAGGAATGGCACAGTGGTTAAAAGGCTTGCCTTGCAAGTACAAGACCCTGAGTTCAGTTCCCCAGCACCACGTAAAGGTAGGCATGATGGTGCACGCCTGTAATTTCAGCATTCTGGAGGCTGAGGCAGGCAGACTGTCCTGAGTCCAAGGCCATACTGAGCTACACATTGAGTTCAGGACCATCCTGGGCAACAGAGTGAGATCGTTTCAGAAATAAAGAGGGGCTGGGGGGAGAGGGAGAGAGAGAGAGAGAGAGAGAGAAAGAAGGAAGGAAAGAAAGAGAGAAAGAAAGTGTACTTTACCAAGTACTACAGCTATACATGCAGCTCCTTAGTCTCAAAAAGACCAGAAATACACACACACACGCACACACGCGCGCACGCGCGCACACACACACACACACACACACACACACACACACAAAGTGATATGGGAAGGACATGGGCCATGCATGGAACAGTAAGTATCTCAGGTCAAAAGCTGGGTCCAAATCCTAATCACCCTAATCACAGGGAACAGCCACGTGACCTAGGGTGGTCATCTGACCTCTCTGGCTTGCCCATTATTCCACTGAAAAGAAGAGGGTAGAAGACAGCTAGAGTTCTTTTAAGCTAGGGCATTCTAGAATTCTATAAAGTGAAATTCAGAAAACCAGATAGAGGAGCTGGACGTAGTGGTGCAGGTCTGCAATCCCTCCCAGCACTCTAAGAAGCTGGGGCAGGAAGACTACAAGTTTGAGCCGTGCCTGGGGAATAAAGAAACCCAGCATGACCTGTAGCAAAATCAGAAATAAACGTGGGCTGAGGATGTACTTCAGTGTGAAGGCCTTGGGCTTGATCCCCAGCACCACACACACACACAAATAGGCAGATGAAGGCCTGCAGGGTAAGATGACATGAGATGTCTGCAACATGCTAGAGGGACATGCAGAAGGGGGACCCCCAACTCATCAAGACCCCAGACCAGCCACAGCTACTAGTGCTACTAGTGTCAGCAAGACCACATCAAGCAGGAAATCTGAGCAGGCCCACCACTCTGCCCACCAGCAGGTCTGAGCTCCAGAGGACCTAGAGGCTAAAACCCACACTGGTCACTGATTCCTGGAAGCCCCGGTGGTACATGTCCACATAGGGTTGTCCCCTCACATGTGTTATGTGCTCCCACCTGCTGGGTTCCTTCAGAACAGAAGCACTCTTCCCTGACTTGGACCCACCGACCAGGTCTCCTCCTCATCTGCCAGATGCTGTCACTCTCCCCAGAGGCATGTCTCACCCTTCGCCATGACCTTCCCATGCCCTATGCATCAGCTTGTTCCCAGGCCCCTGTCACCTGCTTGCCATCCCACGTGCTCCTGTCGAGAGCACAGCCCACACCACACACCTCTGCAGGCCTTTGACCCAGTGTGTTGTGAGACTCCTGGCCTAGCACCTGAGAACATTCACCAAGTGCTACGTCCTCACAACACCTCCTGCCTGTCCCGGGAGGACCCTGCTCTCCAGCAACGAAGGAAGATGCATCTGACTGCACCAGCATGCCAACCCCTGCCTCTGCCACAGCACTGCCAGCAATGCCAGTGCCACACAGCCTATCTCCAGGGTACCTCCATTCCGGTGGCTTCCCGGGATCTCCCTTCCCTCTGAGCTCAACTCTCCTTGTTACGTTCTGCCTTAAATTAGGAGTCATTCACATATTTGTCCGAGACACCCCCAACCCCCATGCCACACACGGATGGCAAGCTCCCTGCAGGCGAGGCCTGCACTCTTGTCACTGCGTCCTTATGCCACACAACAGAGACACGCCCAGCATAGCTGTTCCCTCAGATGAAACAGAACAACACGTTCTTTGGAGGGAGACGGCTGGGGCGGGCTGCCAAGGTGCATGTGGAGGGCCTTGGCAGGGGCCGCTATGTCGAGAACCACATCACCTACCCTGGGGATGGGTCTCTTCTGTCCAACACAGCCTGATTGTAAGTTTATGAGTCATGGTCACAAGGTCACAGCAGCATAATGAGGGACATGCTCTCCATCCTCACACACATGCACATGGATGCATACACACACATGTGCAAGCACGCACTCACAAACAGAACAGGCAGATGGTACTCCACTCAGAGATCCCAGTTAGGGCTCTAGGAGACAGCTGTGACAAGGGCCAGACATGTTCGGGCCCAAATCCCACTCTGTCTTTCTCTCCTCCAGGAATTCATTCTTTCTGTCGTTTTCTCCCACTTGGAGTAGGGGTGAGGTAAGCAGCGCAAAGGACAGCAGTCAAGGAGGAGAAGGGTGGGCTCATACAGAACACTCAACCAGCTATGGTAGCACAGCGTTGTTCCCTCAATACTGTGGGAAACTGAGGCAGGAGGATGGCAATCGAATCCCAACCTGAGCAACTTAAAAGCAGAAACAAACAAAAACCAAATAAATAAAATTTTGAAAGGGATCTGAGCTATAGCTCAGTCTAAAGGCCTTGGGTTCAGTCCCCAGCACTGGGTGGGTTGGGGGGGAAGGAGACCCAAGGCATTTACATGTGCTCTAAGTATTATTATGAACATAATTAATAACTAGCAACACTACAAGGTAGGTTACGTTTATTATCTCCACTTCCTGGTGAGAAAGCTGAGACTCAGAGAGGTGAGGTAATTTACCAAGGTCACACAACTTGTGAATGACAACACCAAGATTCAGTGCCAGGTGGTCGCTAGCCAGTGCACCGTAATACTCTAATGGCATTGTGCTAACTTTTGTGCCAGTTCGAGGCAGTACAGACATTATCTCATTATGACTTCTGGTCCTATGTCCAGGCCTAGATGCGGGCCACCATGAAACTGACCTGGTCCTCCCCGGGGCCTTTGCTCCCTGCTTCGGGCTCACGTCATCACCTCAAGTCAGGCATGCAAGACCTGAAGGAAGGAGTAAAGAACAGGGTGCAGGGGCACACACACCAGATGGAGCATGCTGCTCTCTTTCCAGGACCCCTACCCGCCCGCCAGGGAGCACAAGACCACACTGCATCAGGCCCAACTGCTGTGGACAGTGGAAAGGCTCTTAGGTGGGTTCCACAGGCTCTGTGCTCCGCACAGAGGACTGTGGGAGAGGGAGTCAAGCCGGAAACCTGCTGCTGCCTTCTAGCGCCACTGCTGTCCCTGGTGCCCTAACCACAGCCCTGGCCCCGAGCCAGCCTGGCCACTTGTGGCCTCCTCCACAACTATGTGAGCTTGTTGGTGAGTGGTTATTATTACTGTTGTAGTAATCACATTACCCCGTGTTTCTCTGTTAGCCACTCAGGGGATGGCACAGACATTATCTCATAATAATGCAGTCTTCACTGGGAGGCAGAAGTTGCAGGCATTGGGGCTGGCGGCCTCCTCCTGGGCACAGAGGGCCTTTGAAGGGCTCTCTGCCCAGCTCTGGATGCTGCCAGCTTTCTCCTGAGTGGTTCAGAAAAGTGGCACAAAGCTGGGTACGCAGTTCAAGCAGTTAGAAGCTGAACTACACACGATGGTAAATCAGAGTAGGCACCATGGCCAGGGTTGCTAGATATTCAGTGGACTTCCCTTCTTTCCTCAGCCTATCTATGAACCCCAAAGCGGAGGGGAGGACGGGGTGTCTCTCCCAGGCTGTGCACTGATTCTCACAGCAGCCCTGAAGGGTGGACAGCAATCCTCTAAGTGCTAGACGGGGACACTGAAGTCAGGGAGTTGCAGCCACTTGTCAAGGACACTTGTATGCAGGCACGTAGGTGGTGTGGAAGGGAACAAAGCCCAAGCACCTACCACTAAGTCCCACCTGTAGGGCAAAGGCAGTAAACTCAGCTCAAGACTGGAAGGGGGTTGCAAATGCCCCTACCAAAACATCAAGTGCCAGGACTCACCCTTCCAGGCCACGTGACAGTGGCTTCCAGGTCAGGCCCACAAAGCAGCAGGCTTGATCTCACCCTTCTAATTGAGATCTCACGTCACTTGAAGCCCTGAGAGCCAGGGCCTCATGAAAAGCCCAAGGGCTGTGGCCACTGCCAGGGAGAGGATGAGCACAAACAGAAATGAGAGAGGCCTTTCTCAAAGAGAGGGGACACTCGGTACAAAGATATCACAGGCTGGCAGGGAGAGCCCAGTATTCTCACACATGTAATCTGCACGTACTGAGCAAAGGACTGCCCTCCCAGTCCCCCTGGAAAGGAATGTGAAGCAGCCCACATGGACAGGCAAGTGATGCCTGAGAGAAGGTAAAAGACAGTGAGTTACAAGGGCCACTCTGGCCCTGGGCTGCCCAGAAGGTCCGATGGGGCAGCAGCCCAAGAGGGCACAGAATGCCTGTCCTTAGTCCTGAGCCCAAGAGTGTCATCAGCCCAGCCCTACCAGACTACCCACCACCCCATGGCCACAGACACCCCACAGCCACCCTCTCCTCTTGCCCATGCTTGGCACTAGCCCTAAGACGTGGGAGATTCTGCCCCAACTGGCACCTAGGGAGACTTGCAAGAGGGAGACAGCACCGGAGGGAATGGGATTCTTTGCTCCACACTCTGGGGCCTCCAACAGACTTTCCCAGCTGATCAGGTTCCCAGAACTGAGTATCTTCTGAATCCCACAGCCAGACACCAGGTTCTCAGAAGGCAGAAGAGACACACCCTTCAGAACCTCTCGCTAAGCCAGAGGGAGTAACAATTCCTTCTCTGGGAGTTGTTGGTATTGTGAGGATAAACTTTGCTCCTACTCATCTGATGGAGGAACACAGGGCTCATCTGTAGGAGCTCCTAGTCACGTGACAGAGGTACAGCCCTGTCCACAGAGAGTGGGGAGGCAGGGACAAATCCCCGCTGCCAGAGAGCTTCCTGAAACCAGTCCCAGAAGGCATGTCACTAAGCACCGGGGTGGGATGGGCTCGTAGGACAGCAGTGCACCCTGCAGCTGGCAGTTTCTGCAGGAATACCTAGCCCTGAAACAGCAGGGTCTCCTCCTGAGGCACAGGAGGGTCCTGTGTTTGTTGTCCCAGCAAATCTTGTAAGACGGGGAGGCTGCCTAAGGATGCACTCTGATGCCTTCACTCAGCATCTTGGAGGTGTCAGCATTCAACACCCCCACTTCTCACATGCACGGGCCCAGCCCAGGAAAAAGCCAGTCAGGGCAAGGAAGACCCCTATTTTTTATTCTCTTCTCTCTTCAGATCCATGCTGGCCTCAGAGAGCCCTGGTGTTGGATGTAGAGGGGACATGGAAGGCCAACAGATAGACTGTCCTGAGATAAGGAGCCGTGAACCCTAAGTGTATGTACCAAATACCGCAGCACATATACATCACTCTGCATACACATGGACCCATGGTCAGGTGTCTGCCCTGTGGTCAGGTGGACAGGGTCTGTGCGTGCTGTCTTTCAACTTGGATTTATACCTCTCTCTCTCTCTCTCTCTCTCTCTCTCTCTCTCTCTCTCTCTCTCTCTCTCTGGTAGTATGGGTGATTGAGCTCAGGGCCTTCACACTGAGCTACATTCCCAGCCCATTTTTTTTTTTTTTAAATTTCTAATTTCCGACAGGATCTCCCTAAGTCACTAAGTTGTCCAGGCTGAGCTTGAACTTGTGATCTCCTATCTCAGCCTCTCAGAGTACTAGGTTTACAAGCCTACACCCCAACAACTGGGCCTACCCTAGTGTCTTAGGTCTGTGGCTTTTAGGAACTCTGCTCTCAGATAGTGAGGGAGACCAACGAGCTCCTCATCTCAGGGCTGTCCAGAGCTGTCCACACCAGGATGAAAGTACTCTGAAGGCGGGAACCAAGTTTTCTTCCTACACAAGATGGAGCTCCCTGCTGATTCCTCTGGAGAGGTGGTATAGGCAGGATCCACAATCCTCAGATAGGAGCCCTTGCAAGGGCAAGAGAACAGGGACAAAGACACGTTGGGTGGGGATACTTCTGGGAAGGTCCTGGCCTCAGCCACTCTAGCCCCTCCTCCTGCCTGAGTCAGAATGCTTACCCTCTGGGCACTTCCCTATTCCCCAGCCCAGGGTCAGCCAGGCAGGTGCAGGGTGGCTTTTCCAGCAGGCTTCAGGTTGGAAGAGTGTGTGTGTATGTGCACGTGTATGAGCATGTACGAGAATGTCAGTGTGTGTGCCCATCTGTCCTGGGGAGCAATAATAGTTAATAAATAAGTGAATGGTAAAAATAACCTCAAAGGAGCTGACAGGCAGAAGGCCAGAGCAGCCGGGCATGGGGCCAGCACCCTGAAATGCCAAATGTTAATGTAGCCAAGAAGAAAAAAAGTCCATCTCGAGCCCGCCCCAATCAGCCAGGGCCAGGGTCTGCAGTGGTTTCTGGCGCTGGCCAGCCCCTCCCAGGCAGTCTGAGCGCAGCCCAGGCAGGAGGGGCCTCTCTCCGTGTCAGAGGAACTGAGAGTTGCAGAAAAAGGGCCCTGGCAGGGCACAGAGGTCATGATGAGGCAGGAAGCCATCAGGCCACTTCCCAGCAGGCCTCCAACCATCCTCTCTCTCAGTTGGCCAGCCCTGGGTCCAACCAGCTAGAAGACTGTTTTGGACAGTGTCACAATCTCACACCCAGGTACAGGCCCTGCCCCACCTAGACACTCCCTGGGGCCAGGGGATTTGACTCATACTTGTGACTGTCACTCGCCCTCCAGATCCCTGGATGCCTCATCTGACTTCTCAGCTAGCGCCATGCCAAGCTGCTCTTTGCAGGCCTCAGGGGCTCTTTGCTCTCTCGCGCCGAAGCCTCTGCTGATCTGTGGGCGGTGTTGTTGTGCTTCGCTGCACGCGTGTGTGCCTTAATGAAGTTACAGAACGAGACACATCTGGGAGAAGCAGATGTGTGCCTCTTCTCTCTTCCTCAGCGTGCACAAGCCTTTCAAATTCATCCACAAGTTACTGAGCAGCTTCTCTAGATGGGTCCTCGTAGGGGATGCTAAGCACAGGGGTGATCTCAGGTACAGTCACCCAGAACTCGGGAGGGCCGGACCTAGTCCATGCCCTGATTCATACTGGCCCAGAGCAGCCCTGGCCCCAGCTCACAAGCTGGTTCCACTGCTGGAGGGTCTGTGCTGGTCACTTGGTGGCTAGAAACAAGAATAAATACAGGCCAGGGCACGGTGCAGGGGGGTGGGAACAGTGATCTGGCCCAGGACCTCTGCCTCCTCCATCTCCCCTCCATCTTGGAGGTAATGCAGTTTTCTTCTATCCTATATACTGCCAACCAAACACACAGGCAATCAAGAGAAAACCAAGCTGAGGAATCTCAGAGCACAAACTCTGCCACTGAGCAAACTGCAGGCCGCCACTCAGTCCCTCTGTAGAGGCTTTGCATCAACTCACAAGATGCTCAACACAGCCCCCTGGGGTAGCGAGATTATGATCTCCTGTTTTCCAAGGAACACTAAGGCCTAGGAAGGGCAGGAAGCTTACCAAGAGAGATTCCCTTCAGGCACCTGGAAATAAAGTAGTGACCAGGCAGAGTCATAGCGAAATAACAAGAGAGTGCAGGACAAAAGAAGAACAAAGAAACGAAATCCATACTTCCTCAGCAGGCTCAGAGACAGGCCGGCACATCCAGGCTGGCATCCAAGCCTTTGGAGTGCTAGGAGCGGTAGGGGTTAGGGAGGCAGGATACCGGGGTCCTGCAGGGGGATGAAGTCCTCAGACACTGGGATCTCTGGGCACCAGGTGAGAGCTCCTGGGCTGGAGGAAGGCAGAGCTGGGAGGGTGACTCTCTGGACGTATAAACCCTAGATAAAGGCAGTGCTTTTATTTGAGGAAAAGAAGCTGAGATGGGACATTTGTAGCCTAAGAAAAAGTAAGGTGGGTCTTCAGGGTCCACTCAGGTCCCTAGGGAGGAAGCAGTATCAGGGTGCCCAGAGGCTAAGAACAGCCTTCCTTCTGACTGGTACCAGGTAGGGAAGTGGGACAATGGAAGGGTTGGGCCCCACTGGTAACAAAGACAGAAAGAAGCTAGTAGAGGTCTGGGGGGCATAGCCCAGAGGTTAGACCACTTGTCTAGCAAGTATAAGGCCCTGAGTTCGATTCCTCATCACCACATAAACCAAGTATGGTGGTGCAAATACCTACAACCCCAGCACTTGGAAAGCTGAAGCAGGAGAATTGTCATGTGTACAAGGCCAACCTGGTCTCCACAGAGAGTTCAGGACCAGCCTCAACTATAGAGTGAGACTCCTATCTCAAAAAAGAAAGAAAAACAGAGAGAGACAGAAAGAGACAGAAAGAGAGAGAGAGAGCGCGCCATTAGGCACGTGGCCCCTGTGCTCACTCACCTCTGTCTAGAGGTGCTGGCACCCAGGGACCCACCCATCACAAACCTGCAGCTCCTTCTCTGGGGACCAACACCCACACCAACACTAGAGCCACCCTTCTTGGTACAAATGGTACCACATGCATTCACTCTCCTGCACAATGCCTTCTAGATGCCCTCCCAAAGTCTTAACAGAACACCAGAGTCTGTCCTCCCAACCTGCTCCCCCTCCTGAGACCTCCTGCTCCCCTTGCCCTGAGACCACACTTCTACCCATCCTCCAAGCCCGGGAGTAGCTTCTTGACCCCACACTGGCGCTCCTGCTGTTCCCTGAGCTGGGACCGTCTCTGCCTCTAGAAACCCCACTCACAGCCTGAGCTAGTGCTAGAACGTTTCTTTGAGGACAGCCTCCACTGACCTTCTCCTGCAGGGGACAAGCTACCCCACCCATCTCTGGCATGGCCAGCAAGTTTGTCTGCACTGCTACAATGTGCACATGTTACACGGTACACAGCAGGTACTCACCCCATCTCTCCAGTGACCTTGTGAAGCAGCGAGATCTACAGGGAAGAGCCTAGAAGCTTGACCGGGTTGCCCATTCATTGGGTAAGCCTGGGCAAGGGTATTCAAATAAACTGCTCTGTCTCTGCATCCTCATCTACAAAATGGGGGGATGACACGCCAGTCAATGCCCACTTATGGGCTGTGGTGAGGATCCAGTGACTTCAGATGACCCTTTTGTGTCCCGGGACAGCATTTGACACTCAGGGGGCACTGCTTACATGCTTCCTACCATGGCACTTTCTCCCCATGACTCCCCAGGGCCTATCACCCGATAGACATTTGTTAAATAATCCAGAGCAACAAATGCTGAATGTCAGAACCGATGCAAAGGGGAAGCCAACACTGACAAACAACAGTCAGGGATCAGGGATCAGAGATTTTATCTGAGGATGTTCTTCATGCAGAGGGAGCACTGACCAGGAACACTGATGGATGGGGACATCAAGGCCATAAAGAAGTACTGAGAACTGTGTTTTGTCTGGCTGAATGACTGTCTCTTCGGGTTTGTCCCTTTGTCCAAGCCTCTGGAGAATAGTCCTTTCTTTTAATCTTTTTCCTTCTTTCCTTCCTTTTCTTTTTTCTCTTTCCTTTTTTCTTTCTTTTTTATGTAGTACTGGGGATTGAACACAGGCCCTTCATACTCGTCTACATTTTTTTTTTAATTTGGAGACTTGTTCTCACCAAGTAGCTAAGTTACCTAAAATGGGCTGAAATTTGACATCCTCCTGCCTCAGCCTCCTAGACTGCTGAGACTGCAGGCCTATGTACCACACACAGCTCTAAATAGCTCTTTCTTCTCTGACCGCCATGTATTCTTCAATGCATGCACTGGCAGGACCTTCAGAAACCACCTGACCAGATGGAGAAACTGAGGCAATGGTGGATGTCTTATCAGGACTGCTTTGTCTGCTGTCATGAGCTGCAGCATCATGGCCAGCGTCCCCCCAGTCTCCTGAAAGCTCTTCCATCGCCTCTTCTCTCTGGCTGTTGGCACACATGCCACAAGCAGGCTGCCTCCTAGCACCCTCCACTGCATCCTCCCAGATCTCCTCTGTCCCCAAGAATCACCAATCTCAAAAGAAAGTTCCCTCCTTCCACAACCTAACGGTCACACTCCGGCTTCCCTCAGCATGCTTCCTGCTGACATTCACCCAGAAGCAGGACTGTCACCAGTGGGTGAGGGGAGGTGACAACCTCGAGCCTCTCTTCGCTTGGGAAGGGCATGGTAAAGGCCCCCTTGGCACTTGCCCTCCTATTTGAAGAGTGTCTATTTAAGACGCAGGTTCTTGAGCTCTCTTCAAAATTTACTGGGTCAGGTTCTTCAAAAAAGGGACCTCAAATGGACGTTTTAAAAAGACCTCCTGGAGAGTCCTGTACAGGCAAGTTTAGGAAACAGTGGAGCTCCAGCCAGGATTTTGGGTATGACAGCCCCTCTACACCACTTTATCTGTGTGATCTCAAGCAAGTCACTTGGTTTCTCTGGGCCTTGAGACACCCACCTGTAAAATGGTCTGGTAGGAAAGAAAAAGAGAAGTGACATCTACTGTCTGGCTTACTTTGTGCAGGTCTGACGGGACACCACACTTACAAGGAACAGACTAAGGGGCAAAGCTCATCCTTTTGTCTGGATCCCACTCCCCTAAGAACAGCATTAACCTCCAGTCCTCGTGACCTCACAGTCTCACCAGGGCACGTCTAATGCTGTCACCCTAGGGACCACTTCCCATCCAGCAACTCCGAAGGACACATTCAAACCACATCATCTACCTAATGCAAGATTATGACAGTCAGATAAGTTGCTAAGTGCTCGGCTGGACCGTGTGACAAATGTTAGGATGTAGCAATATCATCCTATCTTTCGGTCGAGCACCTCTGAAAGGAAGATTTCCATCATACCAAGCACTCCCCAGGGGAAGGAATTAAGTCCTCTCTTCCCCCTTCACACCCCGAGCTCTAGGGGTTCATCAGGACAGGGACAAAGCTGATGCACGGAAAAGAACAGGGGTGTTGTTCCCAAAGAGCCCTGGATGCCAAGGTCCACCTCATACCGGACAGACTAAAAGGATACTTCCAAATCCAAGGGGGTCCCAAAGTAGAGAAGCAGCCTTTACTCATGACTGCCCCTCCTCTGAGATCACAAAGCCCTCCTCTCCTCAGAGCAGAAGACAGAGAAAGTCCCTCTTTTCCTCAGGGACATCCCCAGCTGCGCCCAACTGCTGAGTAGGCAACATCTGTCAGGCTCCTTCATTCCAGGGCCCAGAACCAGAGCTCAGGAATCAGAGGCCACTGCTTTCATTCAGGACAGAGAGAGACACCTACAGCCACTCAGATCACTTGAGGCGTTATGCTGCAGGGCTAAGGGCATGTGACCCACACGCATTACCAGCATAATGCATCCAATATGTGAGGCTGGCCCAAGCCTCTTGGCTTCTGCACTGTTGGTGGGTTGAGAGGGCAGCACACTCCAATCCAGCACCCAAATGCAATGGTTCCTCCCAACTCACCTGCCCTCGGGTACTCCGAGCGGGGGTGTGGAACCCAGCACAAGTCTCAGAGGTGGCATTGCAACCCAAGGAGTGACATGTGTCCCACACCTCACCCCAGGACATAGCCCTGGACCAAGCATGTGGGTGAGTACCCCCTTTTTTCTCCCACCCCTCAGCATGCTACAGCAACTGCTCATGGCACACATATGAACACTCTCTACCCATTCCAGGGGACCCAGGGTGACACATTCATATCTTTTAGTTCCCTTGAGAGAAATCAAATCTATTTTTATGCCTTAGGCTGGGGGTGACTTTGCTTGAACTTTGAGAAGGCAAAGAGCAAAACTACGAAGGAGCTCCAGGCATAGTAGTGCACCCCTGAAATTCAGCACTCTGGAAGGTGTGGCCGGTCAAGCCCAGCCCGGGGAAACCTAGCGACTTAGTGATATCCTGTCTCAAAAACAACAACAACAGCAACAACAAAGATGTGCTGGTGATATAGCTCAGCACAAAGACTGAGGGTTTAATCCCCAATATCATACACCCACAAATCAAAAACAACAACAAAAAAAAGACTGAGGGACCCAGGCACCATAGCACATGCCTATAATCGTAGCTACTCAGGAGACTGAAGCAGGAGTCTGATTACTTGAGGGTAGGACTTTAAGACCAGCCTAAGCAACACAGCAAGACTCACACTCAAACAGCAAACAAAACAAAACAAAACAAAACAAACAAAAAGACTGCATGAAAACTTGCTGGCCCAGACTAGGTGTTGGCAGGGAGAGGTCACCACATCCTCCAATAAGGCTGCCTTGCCACCCCACAAACTCTCAACTGCCCTCCAGCTACCTCCGGATGCAAGCAGACGGTGGCACCCTTCAGCCCCATGTGGAGGCTGATGGGCCCGTCGGTCAGTGAAGCCAGCCCAAGAACTACCAGCAAGAGGACTGAAGTCAGTCCCTCCGAGAGGAGGGGCCCGGGGCGCAGCAGCAATACCTCACTTGGGAGGAAGTCAGAAGGTGACTAATTGGCTTTTCTAGGTCATTGACACCAATGCCAGAGAAATATTTCACTTTAAAAATAAAAGTAAAGAGAATTCTAAAATTAACTCTCCCAGGATAACCCTTTTCCAAAGACAGACCACACCACCGTCTACATGTGGCTCCTGGTGGAGGATTCATCCTGGTGACATCTCTTTGACTGAGACAGGGACATTTTGCAGGTCACAGCTTCACCCAGCAGGTGCCATCTGATCCCAGTTCTCAGATGGGTAGCATCATCTGTCCTCCTATCCTCTGAGCCCAAGGAACGGATCAGTCCCTGTCCTTCTTGCCCTGATCCAAACGTGCCAGAAAAGCTCTGACCCTAGAGTGGACCGGAAGGAATCTTCTCAGGGCACGTGTCCCGTCTCTTCGTGACCTGCACATCACCTTTCTTAGTCTCTGCCACCCACGCTGATACATACACAATGGGGAGGCACCAGCCACATCTCTCCTTGCTTTTCATCAGCTGCAGAGCTGAATAAAAAGTAATGATGCAGAGCCAGGTACAGTGGCATGAATCTGTAATCCCAGCACTGTGGGAGGCTGAGGCAGGAAGATCACAAGGTCCCCATCTCAAGAAAAAATAATAAGACCCTGGGAAGGCCCTGGATTCAATCCCCAGTAATGGAAAAATAAAAAATGAAGTAATAGTACTCTATTACTTCAGTGCTTGCTAGACAAATATTGCTACCCGTGCAACCCTGAGCAGTCATTCATGCACCCAAGGGACATTTAATGCTATCTGCTGTACATACTTCTTAGCCACAGGCTGGCGGGAGAAAGAGGCAAAGACTAATGAACACTGGGAGGGTGCTGAGGCCGCAGGTGCTTCGGGATGCCTCCACCTCGAAACTGCAATGTCACATATGACAGAGAGGACAGCGGAGCTAATTCCAAAGAGCAGGCCTCTGTCCACAGCTCAGGGGCCTCGGGATGACAGCATGGGGATGCCCAGCAGTCCCGGGCAGCAGCCACTTTCCAAGACACCCTTGCAGTTACTACAGCATGGTGTTAAAGGCATCTGTGTAGCCACATCTGAGGTTAATTGCTGGTGATAAGAGCAACATAAATACACCAAACCACAGCCTCGCCTGACAGGACTTTACACAACACCGCTGACCAAGTTTTCTTTCCCTATTACACAGCTGCAGTCATTTTTTAGTGGCCATTGCTCTTTACTGAATCACCACAATAAACCCTTTAGATATAAACAACTTGCCTTTCAATATGGCCATAAATCAGATTCGGTGTCATCCACATGAGCCCCGCTGATGAGGGAGGCTCAGGGCTCTAGTCTTCAATCTCGACTTGTGTTAGAATCCCCAGGAGAATTAAAATACAGTGGTGCCGGGCTGGGGTTGGAGCTCAGCAGTGGGGCATGTGCTCAGCATGTGTGAGGCCTTGGGTTCAATTCCCAGCACAGGCACACGTGGATGCGCGCGCGCGCGCGCACACACACACACACACACACACACACACACACACACACACAAAACCTGACTGATGCCTAAACCATCCAGCTGGGCTTGAACATTTGGACTGGGTAAAAAAAAAATTTTTTTTTTGTACTGGGGATTAAACCCAGGGCCTCTGTACTGAAGTATATCCCCAGCCCATTTTTATTTTTTATTTTGAGTCCAAATCCCAGTAAGCTGCTAAATTGCCCAGGCTAGGCTTGAATTTGCAATCCTTGCCTCAGCCTCCCAGACTTACGCGACTGCAGGCATGCACCACCATGCCCAGCCAGGCAGAAACTCTTAGATGTGTTTTCTCTTTGGCACCATAAGCTCCAGTGGGTTCCTTGAGGTTGGCCCACCTGGAAAGCCTAAGTCTCAGCCCTGGACATGTGAGGTAAAAAACAGAGGCAACCACACGCTATAATGCCCGGCAATAATCACAAAGTAAGCTTGTAACACAATGCGGGAACCGCTATGTCATGGGGTTGCTGAAGGAATGTAGAGCACCTTTGGGAATCTGAGTAGGGACCCTTGATCATATCTGTGGCCCTGACACTATATCTAGGAACCTGCGTCCTGTCAAGGGCTTCAAGGTCTTCCTCTAGCTTCCAGCTGTGAAGAAGAGGGGATGAGGCAGCCAACCAGAAGAGAAGCCAGAAGAAAACAGGACAGCAAAGGCAAAGGGTGCAGCACAGCCCCTCCCGGCATCACCTAATGGAGCAGTGGGGATGCCCAAGAGGGAGGAGTGGTGACGAAGCCAGGGTGTCCTAAGACCAGGACCTAGAGGAGCTGCCCTGGGAGAGGAGCTCTCCCTGCTAGCTGGGAACTCCTGTGGGACCCAAGAGGAGAAGTGCCTGCCTTCTTCCCCCAGGACTGGGCAAGAAGGAGTCTGAGAGTCAGTGACATTCGATGAATACCTGGGTATTAAAACAGACAAGGCCTCTGCCTGCAGAAAGCCAATAGTCAAGTAGAAAGACAGATAAACAGACTCGGCAGGACAAAGAGACAACTCAGGCCTGGGGATGTGGCTCAATGGCAGAGTGCTTGCCAGGCACACGCGAGGACCTCAGTTCAGTCCTCAGCATCTCAGAGAAAGAGGGAGAGAGACAGAGAGCAAGAGAGCAAGCGCACGCACGAGCGCACGGAGTAAGCGCTACAGAGACAACGAAGGGGGTGTTTCTAACTTAGTGGCACGAGTCAGGCACAGGCTTCCTGCACTCCGCGAGGACTCGCCCTGGCCCCCTTCCCTCATCCTGGTTGAGACGTCAGAGCCCTGTTGCTGCCTGGCCAGTGCTACCTACTTGGAGCCAGTCAGGGGGCAACAGAAGCTGTCCACGCAACATGGTGAAATGCACATAAGAGGTCAGAGGAAGATAGGAGAGACCAGGGCATGACAAGTGACAAATAAATATCATCCCCATTCTCAAAAGACAATGGCGAAATTAAATGTGGAACAGCTACTCACCAACAGTTTCATTTTTCCTCTGCTTTTTTTTTTTTTTTTTTTGAAAAGAGCAACAGACAGGTAGATATGAAGTAGAGCTAAGGGATGCTGGGGGTACTTTTTAGGAAGTGGATAGTCGTGGGGAGTTGGGCTTTAGAGACATCAAAGAAACACTCTAGTAAGCAACAAACTGCACATCCACTGTAGGCTCGTCTGCAAAGGCCCTGGTCTGCTCCCAGGGCTGTGCTAACAAGGTGGACCAGCCCCCAGCAGGTCTGCCTCCCTCCCTCATCAGGTCCAATTGTACCAGCAGAAGACCAGCTATGAGGCAGCCTCATCCCAGAGCTAAGCAGGCTGAGCATCACTCTAGCCACTATTCTGGGTCTTGGTCCCCACTCACCATGCATAAAACCCCTGATCCCAGATGCCCCGAACTCTCCAGGATGGCATCATTACAGGTTCAGGAAGTGACCCTGCATTTAACACCCATCTGCACCAGGCACCACGAGGGAAGGAAGGGTGTTGCAAGAAAAAGCCGTGCATTCCAAAACCATGCAGCCCCAAGTGCCTGCGAGTCCATCTACTGACTCGATGCCGGGTCCAACTGTGAAAAGGGAAGGCACTGGGTCTGCAGGCAGAGACTTGGAAGTATACTGTGGATCCTATGCCAATGACCTGGCAGTGTGGCTCAATGAGGTCAGGCAGCCACTCTGAGCATCAGCTGCACAAACCTTCAGGTGTGCTAACCTGTGGCAACCCACAACACACACTGCATCAGGACTCTAGGGTTGCAGTGACCAGGGAATCAAAAAAAAAAAAAAAAAAATCTAGAGAAACCGGCAACTCAGACCCAGGACCACACATGACTAGTTGTCTCCTGGACTTCCAGGTTTGCCCATCAGGCCATCAGCTCTTCGTATCTGTCACGAGGAGGAAAAGACATCATGTATGGAAAACCATTTGTCCCCTATAAAATGCTAAATTAAATGTAAGGATATTTGAGTCACTGGGCTTGGATCTGAGCCATTATCTAAGTCCAGATCTCAACCCTGGGGACATGCCCCAGCCTCATCCCTACAGAATGTAATGTAAATCATCTGGGTTGGGCACCAGCATAGGAATTTTTTTTAAAAGTCTCTAGGGGATTCAAAGATGCACACATGACAGAAAACCCCTGAGCTTATTCCCATTTTGTAGAACTCATACTACTACATCTAGCAGGACAATGACACAGAGACCCTCAAAAAGTCCCTGGCTGGGTCTTGCATTCATATGCGTCCAGCCTCTTTCTGGCAAGGCCACTTTTCCCTCCTTTGGTTATGTGTCCCTAGCCATGTCATACTCAGGAAGAGCTCAGAAAGGAAGCACTAAGTGGAACTGAACTAAGTTTAGCCATCTAGGCCCAATGGGCTGAGCAAGTCTTTTAGAGAAGCTGGCAAGTGTCAAACGAAAAAGAAGTGGTCTGGAAGCAGCACCTTGGCTGATTCCTACAAAGAAGTTCCTGCAAACTCCAGGAGATGACTAATTGTTGACTTGTCCACTGCCCAAATGATGCCATGGCCTGGCCAAGAAGCTTCAGGCACCATATAATTTCTTTCAGACTTGTATTACAGTAAAATGCCCCAAATCAAAGGTCCTCGTTCTTCCTAAGAAAAAAAAAATTTTTTTAAGTTCACAATGTCCACTACCACCTCATAACATCAGCTTAGAAATCTGAAGTGTAGGGACTGGAAAGGTAGCTCAATGCTAGAGCACATGCCTAGCATGTGCAATGTCATGGGCCTGATCAAAAGAAAGAAAGACAGAAAGAAAGAAAGAAAGAAAGAAAGAAAGAAAGAAAGAAAGAAAGAAAGAAAGAAAGAAGAGAGAGAGAAAGGAAGGAGAGAAAGACAAAGAAAATGTAAATAGGTTTACAGTGCCAACAAAAAAGAGCACACATTCTTAAAGAAAAGAAAGCCACACATTCTGAAAGAGTGATCATTCAAAAACTAACAAAGACTTTTTAAAAACGTTTTTAAATTTTACATCATCCCTCTAGCCTGGTAATAAATCCAGTGCTAAACATGTTATCAAAGAGGATGAGAGGCCAAAGGCAGGCCCAGAGTTCTATGTCCATCACAGAGTTCTGAGCCGAAACCTTTTTTGTCCCATTAAGTGGCCTCCCGGGGTCTCCCTGGTGTTCAGATCAAACCTGGGTTAGATCCCTGCTTCTCCACTCTCTGGGTTCCTCTAAAAAAGGACATAGGGTCAAAGGATTCCAGTACAAGTGGCTTATCTGGGAGGTGAGTCCAGAAGCACTAGGAATGGTGAATTGAGAGGAGCAGACTGGGGGACAGGGTTGTGTTATCAAACTGAAACTATTGTGACCACTGAGAGCTTGATCCCTCAGAACACTCCAGAAGACAAAGCAAAACATAAGCCACAGATGAGCCCTGCCTACAAGGATCTGGAGGATTCATCTACCAGCACCCAAGAGTGCACTTCTGACCTGCCTTAACTGTAGCACCCACATTACAACCTGAGGCTAAAGGCCAGAGAAAGCTCTCAGGTACTAAGTTAACTAGACCTGCATGTGACCTTAGGGGAAGATTACTCCCCTTCTCTTATCCTGGATAAGAGAATGGGGACAAACACCTTAAATAAGGTCATGCACACATGGGATTCATCCAATGGCAAGGTGTAGGAAAAACTCAACACACACTCGGTGCTCAGAATTAATAATTTGTGTAAGCTTCCTCTTCTCCTACAGTGAAAAGGGGATAGGAAGGAACACTAATACTCCAAGGAACTCAGAACCCCAAAGGATCATTATTCAGAAGCTCAGCATGCTCCAGTGTCAATGCCAACAGAGAGCCCCTCAAAAACAAAACAAGAAAAAAACCTAAACCTAGCCAGGCACAGCAATGCACACTTACAATACCAGCTACTCAGAAGGCTTAGGTTAGAGGATCACAAGGTCAAGGCCAAAGGCAAAAGCCTGTCTCAAAATAAAATTAAAATAATAATAATAATAATAATAATAATAATAAAAGGGCTGGGGATATAGCTTGGCAGCAGAGCAGTTACCTAGCATGAATGAGGCCTTAGGTTCGAAAGAAAGAAAGAAAGAGGAAAGGAGAGAAAAAAAAGCAAAGCAAAGCCAGGTCTGGGGGCGCAGGCCTGTAATCTCAGCATCCCAGGAGGCTGAGGCAGGAAGATCAAAAGTTTAAGCCTAGCCTGAGCAATTTAGCAAGACCTTGTCTCAAAATCAAAATTAAAAAATGGACTGGGGATGTAGTTTAGCTGAAGGCCTGGGTAGATATCCAGTACCACCAAAAAAAGAAAAAAGAAAGAAAGAAAGAAAGAAAGAAAGAAAGAAAGAAAGAAAGAGAAAGCAAGGAAAAAAGAAACTGAAGCTAGGCATCTTCCCGGCTCATTCCAGCCCCATCATTTTCTTCCATAAAAGATTTCTGACCCAGATGGAGAATGAGACTTGAAGACAGGCAGCCAGCCAATGCAGCCTGGGCAATCTCCCTCCTCAGAGAGGAAAGCTGCCACTCGGCCAGGCCTACCCCACGGGTGGGCGCTGGACCTGAAGAGCCCCAGGGAGTTCAGAACGGAGCCCTGCCCTAGCATGTCCCTTGAAAAGTGATCAAAATTCAATGTGTTTGATGAAGGTTTCATGCCCTGTTGATAGTTTTTCAGGTACGTTAACATATTAAAAGTTTGAAGTCAAAGAATTCTGTTTAACTCAGTACAGCTATCCCTCAGCGTCAGGGGCTTTGTCCTAGAATGCCACATGCCAAAGTCAGCAGACATTCAATGTGCATGTGGGGCTGGGGGCATAGCTCAGCGGTTAGACCACTTGCCTAGCAAGCATGAGTCCCTGGGGTCAGTTCCCCAGCACAACATACGCCAGGCATGGTGGCACATACCTGTAATCCCAGCACTTAGCAGGCTGAGGCAGAACAATCGCCATGAGTTCAAGGCCAGCCTGGGCTACATAGTGAGTTCAGTACCAGCCTGGATCACAGAGCAAGACCATTTCACCACCCCTCAAGAAATATTTTTCATGTGACTGACACACATCCTTTTGTGTACTAAAGTGTCTCTAGATTATTTATATTATCTAATGCAATGTAAATGCTACATAAATAATGGTAAACTGGGCCCGGTGGCGCAAGCCTGTAACCCTAGCACTTTGGGAGGCTGAGGCAGGAAGATGGCAAGTTTGAGCCCACCAGGGGCAATTTAGCAACTTTACAAGATCCTGTCTCAGATAAGCAATAAAAAGGGGCTAAGGATGTATCTCAGAGCAAAGGCCTTGTGTTCAATCCCCAGTAGTTGGCGGGGGGGGGGGGGGTGTATACTGCATTGTCTAGGGAATAGTGGAAATAATGATATCAAAAAGAGTCCACAGCAGTTCAGTCCAAATAGGTTTTAAAAATATCTCTGATCTGCTGGAGTGGAATCCACAGATACAGAACCTGCTGATACTGAGGCTGACTTATTTTCAAACTTTGGCACAGACCCTATGAGTATCTGTGAAACACCAATTAATGTCCCATCAAGAGACATCCGTGGTGACAGAGAGAGCTAAAGATGGCCCTGGGGGAGCTGCGACCCATCAGAGCACCTCTGCAGCCACTCAACCAAGCAGGCTGCCAGGCACACAGTAGGCACCAAGGAATGGGTGTCGATCAGAATGAATGGTGCTGAAAGAAGAGCCTCGTGATGGTGTTCAAATCTGTGAAGCGATGCCACAGGGCAGTGCCAGGCAGCAGCTCTCTGTTTCTCAGGCCCATGTTTAAAATTGCAGCAGGAGGGTTTTGGAAGCCCTGCTCAGAATTTAGGATTACAATCCACCAAAACAGGCTTCCCAGGCGTGCGGCGGGGCTTCCTTCTGTGGAGGAGTCAGTCTAGCACTTCAGCACAGCCGTCTGCGGCAGGCGGCCGCCCACCTGCCACCTGGTCATTCACCCCTCTTTCATTCAGACCCTCCCTGAGTACCTACTGTGTGCTGAGCGCTGCTGGACCAGTGGCGCCAGGCATCGCAGAACTGGAGCTTGTGAGTCTCACAGCACAACGGGAGAGCAGTGAGCTCTGGGAAAGGCCTGGGAGCTTCTCAGGGGTGGGGCAGGACCCTGAAACTGTGAGGTCGGGAAGTCTCAAGCCCAAAAGCAGCAGCTCCTAAACCCCCAGAGCAAGAAACTGGGGGAGGGCTTAGCATGTTATGCTGACACATAGGCTGCCTGAGGAATAAAGCCTCCACTGTCTCCTTATGCTTTGTTTGTCTAACTCCTTCTGTGACTATATCCCATTGTTCCCAGAGGCATCCCTACCCCCAAGTCCAAGACCTTCCACTCCCCACACCCATGGCTCCAATCGCCTCTCCCCTTCCTTAAGTCTTACTCCCCACCCAAGCCATCTCCTAATTCCCTAATCCCTCCCTATCTCCTTCCCTGTTCCTCCACCCTAACCCCTCCTCACTCGCCACATTCTCATCCACACCTTCCATTCCTGGCATCTCCTCAGTGGTTTCTATGCTCATGTACCAGGCAAATGAAGGAACAAGCCAGGAATCAAATACATCCCTTTTTCGACAGCCCCTGCTCCATCCCGGTGAGCCTCAGATTGCTTTGCCTCCGACAACAAGCAGGGATGGGGATGGTGACGAAGGATGAGAGGAGACAGCACATCTAGGGTCAGGCATTCCTCCCATCCTGCTTCACCATCACCCAGATCGGCACTGTGTACCAGGCTGCACTCACCAGCCCTGCCTGGATACCACCCCGTGGGTCTAGAACGGAAGCAGTGATTTTGGTCCTCTAAACCAATGTAGGATGCTATGATTTGTGTCACCCCAAAATCACTACGATTAGAGGGTTGGTCACCAGGGTACTGCTAAGAAGGAATGGAACCCTTTCCTCTGGGAGAACTCCTTGGAGTATAAGACACATTTCTTGCGTGACCTCTTGGTAGTTCTCATGCAACTCCACGGACATATTTGCAAAAAAAATTGTTACTAAAAGACTAAAAATATTGAATCAAGCCTTATTCATCTCTCTTTGTTCCTAGTTCAAGATGTGAGCACTTGCTCCCACACAGGGCTCTGCCATTGCTATCAGCTACGATGTGACATAACACTCATTAGAATTGAGCCAATGCACAAAATTTGCTCTTGAACCTCTGAAAGTGTGCTAAATAGACTCTATTTTATAAAGTCTACTGCCTCTGATATTTTGCTACAGTCATAAAAAGCCAATGTTAGCAAATGCCTGTAATGCTAGCACTTGGGAAGCTGAGGTAGGCAAGTTTGAGCCCCACTTGATCAACTCAGCAAGACTGTCTCAAAATGAAAGTAAAATAAAAATAAATTAGAGATGCAGCTCAGTGGAAAGGCCCTGGGTTCAATCCCCAGAACTGAAGCAGCAGCAGCAGCATCATCTAATACAGGACAAGGACAGAATAAGAGGCCATCACAGAGAACTTCAGAAGACAGCTATGCTACTGTAAGACTTGGAACCAGAGTCCTAGAGTTGAGTGTAATGGGAGCAATCATCTTGGCCAATGATCCCAAGCTTAAGAGTTAGTCATCAAGACTACCTGGAGAGGCGTAGGAAGCTGAGGCAGGAGGATCACAAGTTTGTTCCCAGCAACTTACAAAGACCCTGTCTCAAAATCAAAAACAAAAATGGGCTGGGCATGTAGTTCAGTGTAAGTGTTCTGGGTTCAATCCCCAGCACCACACACACACACACACACACACACACACCCTAAAAGAATAGAGAGCTGTGAAAACTAGAACCATACTGTTTAAAAATTAGATACAGGCTGAAGGTGTAAGAAGGTACAGCTCAGTGGCAGAGCATGTACTTAGCAGACCTGAGGTCTTAAGTTCAATACCCAAAACAAAGAGAAACAAATCCTAAAGCTCAACAGGAACCTCATCTTACTGGGTCAGGAATTCTGCATTTTTCAGAGATGTCTGAGGTGATTATAATAGCCTAACCAAATTCATCCAAACTCCCAATAAAGAACCTGCAGGGCAGGGTGCTGGCCACCACAAGAGGGCATGTGGCTTGGTGGTTATAAGCCCAATGACCAGAAAGACATCTCCCACCTAGACCTGAAATCTGTCTACTGTTTCCATTCATTTGTCCCAATTCTACCCTTGGGACCAACCGAAAATAACTTAAGCCTCGACTAATACCTGACAAGAAGGACCCCAGCACTAATTCTTGATTCTTGCCTACTCCATCGGGTTTTCTCATCTGCTTGTGTAGGTTCTCTTGGCTAAATATTCCTCATTCTTTCAAATGCTCCCTAAGAAGTCAAGGTTTTCCATCCTCTTGCTGGACTTGCCTCTGAGTTCTAAAATCACACACTGTGTCTCAGTTAAGGCCTTAATCTTCCTGTGAGGCAGGTGCACATACAAATCAAACCAAGATTCTGTCACGGTCTTTTCTAGCAGCCATCCCGAATGTGAGCTCACCTTAAGCTAACTGTCCCATAATTAGAGCCCCACCCCAGATTTGTTCACAAAGTCAGCTGGTGTGTCCAACTTACAGCCCACCACTTTTCTGAGTAAAAAATTGTCCCGGACCACACACACAAACATATATTAGTTAATACACATATATATAAGAACTAAAACTTCTCTTTCAAATTTTTAAATTTTTAAAAGATTTGCCAGTTTCGCTTTCTTTTCTCTTGTTCCTTGCTTCCTTTCCTTCCCCTGCCCTGTTTTCTCATCTCAGCTGCTCTCTTCCTCTATCCTCACCAACAGTCCTGACAGCCCCTGCCATTCAAGCAGCACTTGACACAGTCCACTCTTCTTTGTAGAAAAGTCATTTCCTAGACACACACCCCCATATTCACTTAATTAAGTGATAACAACCAGAAGTTTTCATTGTAATGTTAAAAAAAATCAAGGATAAAAATAAATAGCGAGACACAGGTGAGCAAGCTGTGTAGGGAGATCCTCCCCATTCTACGTTTGGACATTTAGCTGAGAAGGAAAAAAAAAGCAGGCTTTCCAATTATCTCCATAAAGTTTTGTGTCTGAGAGAGAAATTGAAGGCTGATCCTGCCCTCCATTAGCCAGCTCTTTCTATCCGATAAGCATTGACGAGAGAAGAACGTGCTAGAACATCCCTTATGTAACTGTACCCAAAGGATTTATGGGAACAGGCACGTTGGAGCCCCCAGAGTAAACTTTCCATTCCCAACACAGGCTATGCCCCTGGGAAGCAAATAACTCCAAGCTGGGCCCACCACAACATGAATAAAGTTAGCTTAGGTATCTACCAAACAGGGAGCCATGCATTAGAAGCCACCCAGCCAAGACACTAGCCCAACCAAGAGAGGCTCCCTCGGGTCCCCCTGCTCCTTCCCAACTCCCTCCCTCAGCTGAGACCAAAGTGGTAGTCCCATTTTCACCTCCTGGGAGAGGAGAGGGCTGGTCCAAGCTGGGGCCACAACCCTGATCTCCTGCCAACTGCACAGGGCCTGGAGCTTCCATCCAAGCCTCTTACACTGACTTTTACAAACTTCCCTGAGGTTGGGCAGGTTTCCATGATGGGCTTTAACATATCATCTGTGTCCTCTCCACAGACAAACATGAGCACATTGTTCCACAGCACAGACCTCATGCTCTCACTTGCAGATCAAAACTTAGATTGAATTATTAGCAGTGAACATTCCCGCACTACAGCCACTGTGCATTTTGTTTCTCAGTAAGTCTCCACTAGTCCCCAAGTCCACCCCACACAGATCAAGACACTACCAGGGTTCAGTGGGTGACCCTCATTCTGAAGTTCTATCCAAACCCTTGCCAGAGCCACTTCTGTTCCCTCCTCATATCTCTCCTAGCTACCTAGAAAAGGAAGAAATACTATCAAAGACAATCAGCACACATAACTGGCAAAAACAGTTAGCTTCAAGATAAGACAAACAGACCCTCCTTCCAGCTCCAAATTCAAAGCAAACCTCCCACCTCGGCCTGCTGCTGCCACAAGAGTACACTTGTGGCCAAAGTCCTCCTGTCCAAAAATGCACATGACAGAGGAAGTAATTGGTGGCAGACAATGCTCTGGACTTTACTGTGGAAATGTGTCCTCCTCCGCACCACTTAGCATCACATGGGGGCAGCCACAGTGACCCACAGACATGTCTCTGGCTGAGTTCCGGATCAAGGAGGTAGCTCTTTAACATAGCACACCGAGGCAGCAGAAAAGATCTTCAAAGGAAGGGTAGGCTCCACGGGTCAGGGGAGCTGACCTCTCAAATCCAGGCCCTACTTTCCTTACGATAAACAGAGGGAATGCACCCAGAGCACTTCGGGAGGAGCCAAAGGTCAAAGTCAGAAGGGAAGTTAAGGCCCCAAATCAAAAAGGCAAATGGCTCTAGAAAGCCAGGTACCAGCCTAGAACAAAGAGGACAAAGCTTCAAGGATCTCTTTTCAAAGTTAACACAAAGGCTTCCTCAGTCACCCCAATCACCTGACAGACAGTGAAGCACACACGCACGCACACGTACACGTACACACTCACGCTCATATATGCATGCTCCTGGGCAGCACAGAAGGTCAACTTCTGGCCCACATCCCCACCCCCACTCTCCCTTGCCTCCTCGCCGCAGACACACATGCTCACAGTCACAGAGCATCACCCACACAGTGCCTGTGCTACTCTGCTGGAACAACTGGTGACAGTTGTGGGTTCAAACAGGCACAAAAAAAGGAAGGCAGGAAATCAGTGAGCTTCTCCCAGAGGGGTAGGGGTTAGGGCATAAAGAGCTACAGAAAGACAGGGTGGGATGGGAATGGGACACACAGCAATCTCCGGGGGACCCACTTGGGGTCAGAGTTTTCTCTTTAGAAGCCACATTAGGCAGACTCAATGTGGATGCACAATAATAATAATGTCCCACATCGCCAAGGACTCTACTTTTCAAAGAGCCTTTCTGTCCATTTTTACCTACTAGGGTGGCACTGGGCAGCACACATGGCCATCTCCCAGAGCTCAGATGACCACCCCACCCAGTACAAAGCCAAAGACATTGTCTCCAAAATAATCTTTGACAGCTAAGCACGGGTACTAGTTTGTGGGAGCGTGATTGTTTGTGTGTGAGTGCGCAGAGGCTTTATGGAGCAGAGTGGGATACAGTCAAACAAAAATGAAGTTGCCATGGCAACAGGCTCCGGCATCATAGCAGCCTATTAACACAAGTGAGGAATGTGTTTGGCAGATGCTCCGGTGTTATTTATGGTATGGGTGTAGCAGAGGGACTCTAACAGGCAAAGGAGGAGAAGAAAAAGACCCCGTGATGCTCCTACTGTACCCCAGCAAGGAGATGAAGACAGGACAGCAAGACAAGAGCAGGAAGGGGCTGAGAGGACAAGAAAGGGGAGGGGGACAGAAAAAGCAGGATGGCTGAGGAAAGGAGACGTGGGCAAAGAGCCGTAGAGGGGGAGGGCAGAGGAAGGAAGGAAGAGAGGAAAGGCACAGGCAAGGAGAAGGAAAGGGCAGATGAGGAAGGTGACAGATCCCAGGGGAGGCGAGAGCTGGAGACACAGAGAAGGGAAGAACACCATCCCAGAGAGGCCACCACACTCGGCCTCGCATTTGTGTCCTGAGGGCAACCAACCACTGAGGAAATCAAATGCTTCTCTTCCTCTTGGGAGCCCAGGACAGAGCCCAGGCACAGGAGGGGCTGGAGAAGAGCAAGATGCACAGGTTGGATAATGAATGATGTTTTAGACATGGGCCAGGGATAAGAGGGCCAGCCTTGCAAGAGGAGAAATGCCCACTCAGTTTACCAATAACCTATTGTGTGTCAAGGCACTGTGGAGGGTGATTCTTAAAGCCCCACTGCTAGAAACCATCACTGCTGCTCCTTTCCATGGACTTGCATCTTAAAAGAGGGAAAAAAAAGACATCTACCTTGAGCTACCTCAACTACCTGCCGCTCTGGAGTAACCTGAGGCAGAGGAGATTCATGTTACACTGTCCTATAGATTTTTTTCTCCAACCATCCAGCATACTTTTCACAAGAAAGACAAATCTAATTTAGCATCATCAGAAGGGTAAACAAAATACAAACAAAAAAGATAGTTTTTTTCTGAAACCAAATAAAATATTTGCATTATCTTGTCTTAAACCATGCATAACAAGCTTTCCCTGTGCTCAGAGGAGATCATGAAAAGTTAAATGTAAATCTGTCCAACATCCTACAAACAAGGAGAAGTCAAGAAGAAGTACGGATGGGGGCTGTTGGGCTGAGGGGCCAGGGAGACAGGACGGAGAGGGGATTCCCCAGAAAGCCAGACAGAAGGTCAGACAGATACTACTGCAAAGGCATTTTCATGCTAAGATGGAACTGCAGCACCCTAAGTTCAGCACCCCTTTTCTGGGATCAGATGTCAAACTCTTGAAATCATATATATGTCCAGGATTGCTGAGGGCTGTCATCTGACTCTGTTCTGGGTCTGATTCAGAAAATACCCTGAACTATCCAACCCACCCAAGCCAGTAGCACTCCCCAGAGATCAGCACCTATCTGAGGACATGGACTCTCAAATGGAACCTTTATAAGCACTACCATCAGTACTGACTTTTTCAAACCACCATCTCTGCAGAGATTTCTCTCACAATTTCAAATCTGGCCTCTAAATAGTTTTTTATTTTTCCTTCTGATCTTAGTTCAGAAAAACTTGCATTTTAAACATCAACAACTCCACCTACACCACTCACTGAAGCCCAACCAAACTGACAAGGGGTTATTAAATTGCTACTAAGTATTCTGCACTGTAGTAGGCATAGAAAAGAGCGCAGAGGAAGAAAAGCACATATACCTGAGGATTCCTGCATCCAGGGAGGTGGCCCTGCAAGTGCTCCAGTCTAGTCTCTGTTAATCATACACAAGAGGCAGAGTCCCGTGTGGCTGGAAGAATGGTCCTTAGCAGCAGGGGAGGTTTGGGACTGAGAATGTCAGAGGTGGCAGGGGTAGACAGGAACCTGAAGCCCGGAGATGTTGCATCCTCTTCTCCACCTCCCCCCACAGAGAATGCTGCAGGGTCACCCAGCACTCTTAGCCCCCATAAGCACTATTCTCCGTGTGAGAGTGTGTGTCGAGGGAGCAAGGGACAAGAGCACACCCCAACAAAGGTACAGCCATCAACAGGATCAACGTCTGGGGAACGTGGTAGAAGTGCAAAGAAGAAAAGCAATAAAAATGGAATGTTAAGAGGTTCTACGAGAGGAAGCGGAACTCAAAAGATGAGCCGTGACCAAGGCAGTAGGACAGCATGAAAGCAGACAGGCTCCGCAACAAGCAACAGGACACTAAAGGGGGAAATTGTGGCTGTTGGAAGGGCTGCCTTACCTAACTGAGGTCTGAACAGAAAGCATTCTCTTCCAAAAACCTGGAAGAAGGTTTTACTTCCTCCTTAGCTCATACTTCTAGGTTTGCCCAACCAGTTCCAGCAGAGATAAAAAAAAAAAAAAAAAAAAAAAAGGGCACCACCACAAGCCATGACCAGGAGCACCCTCTAGACAGGCCTGATACTCAACACCGCTCTCTGCTCCGGCCAGACGGTGGACTGCCACCACACACAGACACTCCTTCTCACCTTCACCGAACACCGCTTTGTGGTTTGTCACACTTTAGTAAACAAAACTAACTTGTTAGTTCTTTTAGTTCAGGAATATCACCTCGTTCCAA
Organism: Ctenodactylus gundi; assembly: GCA_004027205.1. Taxonomy (NCBI): domain Eukaryota; kingdom Metazoa; phylum Chordata; class Mammalia; order Rodentia; family Ctenodactylidae; genus Ctenodactylus; species Ctenodactylus gundi. Next base: position 200,288 of record PVKB01002774.1, on the reverse strand, counting down.
AATTCCTATTGACTGGGACAGATGTCAGAGTTATTCTATTTCCTCTTTAAAATGGGGAGGGGAAGGTGTGCTCAAGGTCTTTCTTCCTCAGTCCTTTTATCCAAGTCTCAGTTAAGCCAGCAGTGGCACTCAGGAGAAAGTGGCTGGCTTCCAGACAGTCCAGCCACTTCTGCTAGGGGACAGATGCCGACATCCAAGTGTATACTTCTCCAACACTTCTCCCTCCCTACAGTTCCAGCACCGATGGCTACAGCTTGGCATGTGCCCCCCACCAAGCAAGTGACATCACAAGTAACACAAGGGCACTCTTTTGTAAATGTGACCGCTGGGCAAGGGGAGGTCCTGACGCCCAACTCGCAGGCTCCTGTCATCATGGGAAAAGATACAGGTGGGATCCGCCTCGCTGCCGTCAGCAGAGGCCCGCCAGCCCACCCCGCAATCCACTCCCTGTGGCCGAGCAGGCCCCTACCTGCTTGAGCAGGAACTGGTCCTGAGCGTTGGCGCGAAGGGCGATGGCCAGGTGGAGCGCGGACAGGAGCACCCCGCTGAGCACCGCAGCTCGCATGCGCACGGGCAGCAGCGTGTAGATAGTGTAGATGAAGAACACGGTCCACCAGATGCCCTCCGAGGCGCTGCGCGGCTGTGGCATCAGCAGGCCCACGACCTGGACGGCCAGCACCACGGCGATGAGCGCATAGCAGGCCAGACCCATGTGGTCCTGGTGGAAGGCTGCGCGGTTGCAGAGCACGGCCATGACGAGGATCACCCCGACGGCGGCTGCCAACACGGCCAGGTAGGGCAGCTGCAGCGGGGGCCGCGCCGCGTGGAAGGCCAGCATGACGAGGCACACGAGCACCAGCACGGCCATCAGCATGGTGAGGCTGCTCTGGTTCAGGCGGAAGAAGTAGCGCTGGTACAGCCGCTCCAGCTTGTCCGACGGGAACTTCTTGGAACGGAATATCTGCAGCAGGGCCAGGCAGCAGGCGCCCGGCGACAACGCCGCGCCGCGGCCCGAGTCCGAGCCCGCTGAGCTGTCGCCATCCCCGGACCCCTCGCCGCCCTCGACGGCGCCGGCCTCCAGCTCGTCAGCCGCGCGGCCCTTGCCCCGCCGCTCCTCGAGGCCCAGCTCTACGGAGCGAGGTCGCACCTCCGTCCCGCCCGCCGCGGCCGCCGAGGACGCCGAGCCGCCGCCGCCGCCCGCAGGGGGCGCCCGGGTGCTGCCCCCGCCGGCCGCGCCCCGCCGCTGCCGCCGGCTGCCCCGGCCGCAGTCCTCGCCGCCGCGCTCCTGCCAGGCGGACTTGGAGCGGAAGCTGAAGCCGAAGCCCCCGGCCAGGGGGTCGTCGCCGCTCAGCGGGGGGTCGTCGTCGTCGTCGTCGTCGTCGTCGTCGCGCCAGCGGCCGGCCAAGCGCTGCTGCCGCTGCCGCTGCTGCGGGGTGGCCGCCCCCCTGGGCTTCCTGGCGGAGCCGCGGAGGGCGCCCCCGGGGACGTGGGGATAGCCGTTGGCGCGGGAATCGGCCTCGCCCCACGCCGACCGGTGCTCCGGGCCTCCCCGCGGGGCCGGCGCCGCGGCCGCGCTCTGCGCCGCGTAGCCCGGGGGGCTCACGCTTTTGGAGCCGGACATCCCCCTTTCTTCGGCCTCCTCGTCTTCTCCTTCCTCCCCCGGAGGCCGGGCCGGGGGTCTCCAAGGCGAGGGAGGCCGGCCGAGCAGGGGGACCAGGCTGGGGTCACACGTCGGGGGCGGCCCGGGGCCCTGCGCTGCAGCGGGGCATCGTGGCACCCCCGTCCTGAGCGGTGGAGGCGGGCAGCGGCGAGCGGGGAGGCAGGCGCGGCCCCGAGGTGCGAAGCCTCTGGGAGCCCGCGTCCGGAGTCCGGGCTCCGGCTGAGGCGGCAGCGGGCTCGGCGCGCGGTGACGTCGGGAGCCGGGCTCTCGCGTCGCGCTCAACGAGGCCGGAGTTGCGGGCGAGGCGGGACGGAGCGGTGTCCTTGCGGGCGGCGCCCAAGGGAGCCGGCAGGGCCCGGGCGCGGCGCGGGCAGATCCGCCTAAGCGGAGCTCGGCGGCTCTCCCGGCGCGGTGGCGGCGAGGCCGGCTCGGCTGGGGTCCCGGCGCGGAGACGCAGCGGGCGCCCTCTCCTCGCGGCGGCCCGGGAGCGACTGGGAGGCGCGGGCGCCCGGCAGCATTATTTTCTTACGAGGGGTGGGGAGGTGGGATGGGGGGTGGAGAGGACGGGGGAGGGGGCGGCGGGCGGAGCGACCGCTCCGGAGCCCCGGGGGGGAGGGTCCTGGAGCCCGGGGCGGGGGGGCCGTGGCCCGCATCCCCCACCTCCCGCGCGAGAGTGGGAGCGTGGCCCGCGGAGGGCGAGCGGGGCCTCGGCGCGGCCGCGCGGGGGGCGGGGGCGGGGACCGGCTCCCGCGGCGCGGCCCCTTGGCGCTCGCCTCCCTCTTCGGCCCCCGCCGGGCGGGACTGGCCCGCGCCCGGCGCTCCACAGGGCTGTCGCTCTGGCCTCGCAAGCCCCGGGCCCCTCGCCGCCGGCTGCGGGCCCCCGCGGCCAGGCGCACGGCGGTCAGGCGGAGGGCGGAAGCCGGCGCAGCGCCGCCGCCGATCTGCCCCGGCGCAGGCAGGCTTCTCCCCCGGAGCACGGCATCCAGAAACCGAGGGCCGGGGCTCACGGGCGGCCGGCCAGCTGGGGCCCGCCGAGCAGCCGCGGCGCCCCGGGGGCGCTCCGGGGGAGCCCGCGGGAGCCCGGCTCGGGGCGAGCCCTGCACGCCTCGGGCCCGCGCCGCTCCTCCCCTGTCGCCCGCTCGCCGCCGCCGCCGCCGGAGCGCCCTCCGCATCCCCTCCTCCCGCCGCTCCCGCCCCCCGCGCGCTCGGCCTCTGCTCACAGCCGCGCGCAGCCGCCTCCGCCCTCGGCCCGGCCGCGGCCCCAGCCTGGGCGCCGCGCGGGCATCCTCCGGCCCGGCCCGGCGGCCGCGGGGACCCCCGATCCCCTTCCTCACCTAAATTCTCCCGGCGCCCCGCCCTCCCTGGAGCCGTGTCCGGCCAGCACGGTGCCTCCGCTGAACCCAGGTGGCGGGCGGTTCTCCCCCGCCCCCGATTCGGGGGCCTGCGCCCCCAGTCCTAGCTCCCCTCTTTTGTATCCCCCTTTATTCCCCCTCCCCCATTCAGCCCAACTTCGGCACCGGCGCGGTGCCCCCCTTCCCTGGCCTGGCTGGATTGGCCGCTTCCCGAGCTGTCAGACTCAGGTCCGGCGCTCTTATTGGGCGATTCTCCGGCCGGGAGACCGTGGCAAGGGAGGGCTCGCCAGGCGGGGGGCGCCGGGCAGCTGCTGCTGCAGGGAGTTGAAGACCGAGGGCCGCCGGGCGAGGCCCGAGGGGTCCCAGGCCAGACCCGGAAATGGACGGGGAGATGCGGAGACTGAGGATTTCCCAGGTGCAGGAAGACAGCGACGGAAAAGATGGAGATGCAGTGGTGGGTGAGGCCAAAGCCGCCAGGGAGGGGCGGACAGGGACGCTTTGGTGGGCAGTGGGCAAAGGGATCCCTTCTGGCCACTCTGGAACACCTGGCGTTACTAGGAGCTCTTTGCCTGGCCGCGGTTTGTTCAATCCGAATCTCCCCTCTATCCCGCCTCTGCGCCCCCATCAATCACTCTGGGCTGTGCCAAGGGACAGCGCCTGTGAGATTACTCCCAGTATAGACGCGAAACTGAGGTTCCGAGGGCTCAGCCGACCGCCATAGGTCACGCGAGTATCCTGATATGCAGACCAAAGATCTTCCCTCGACACCAGGCCCCACTGGCTATTGGCAGCGAGGACATGCCCCAGGGCAAGTGGGGGGAGAGGGGAGAATAACCAAATGCTCCAGCCGTGCGGCGACAATGGCAGGGTTGAGAGAGGGACTGTGGTACCACAACAGAAGCCCGGCAGGCTGCCCTGGGAGGGATGGGACACGAGCCTTCAGCTCACCCTCTGTATCCTTCAGCCCTCTACCCGAGCGTCTGAGAGGAGCCTAAGGTCTGAGGGAGCTACCTTCTCTCTCTGCTGGTCATGTCTTTGCAAGCTGGGAGGTGAATATTGCCAGAGATACCGACTGGGAGGAGAGGAATTCCCAGAGATCTGAGTAACTTACCCCTGCCCCAACCCCAGTAAGCGCCCACCCAGCCTTTGAGTAATCCGTGATTGGCTCAGTCATGCAAAGCAACGCGAAATCAGTCAACAGAAATTCCAGTGTCCCCAGTGTGAAAAGCGCTGGGATAGATGCTGCCACCTGGAGAGACTGCCACAAGCTGGACGGGTCTCAGTCAGGGAGGGAGCAGAGTTTCTCCCCAGGCCTGGCCCAGTCCAGTGTTCATCAGAACTCCAGAAGCAAGTCTGTGCTCAGGGAAAGACCGCCTCAGGCATCACTTCCCAGGCGAGGACCGGAAGGGCGCTGGGGTCCAGTCCAGGTCTAGCAGGGAAGGATGAGGAAGAAAGGGGGTGGACTAATTAAGCTACTGTTTGCTTTATGTAAATATTTTGTTGTCAGTGTCCAAAAACATTACAATAAATTTAATTGAGATCTTAATTGGCTTTTATTTATTACTCAAAAATCAGGCCACATCTCATTTTATAAAATAGACCAGATGAGCTAAGCAGAGGAGGTTGGCATTACAAACAAAATGTTGGACCAAGCCCTGAAACAGAAAAAGAAAATACGTAGTTTCAAAGTTACTTTCCTTGTTAGGGTTAAAACAGAGAGGACTTCCATAACAACCCAGCTAATGAAGGTGAGGCTGAGGCAGGAAGATCCCTATGAGTTCAAGACCAGCCTAGGCTACTTGGTGAGTTCAAGGCCAGCCTGGCCTACAGTGAGACCCTGTCTCCAAACAAAACAAAAAATACAACCTAGTAGCTAAAACTGACCTGTCTGCTGTTATTTCTCTCTCTTTCTCTCTGTCTCTCCTGATTTCTTGACAGTCAGATAAACAACTTAGTTTTGGCTTGGTGACCAGGCATTTCAGCATGAGTAACTCATTTTGTACTGGTCTACGGGCCTAGTATAGGAGCTCAGCACAAACAACTGGCCTCTGACAAATTTTATTTAACATCAGATAATCATTTTTGAGGAAAGTGTTATTCTCTCCAGTATAAAGATGAGAAAACTGAGACTGATAGAATGAAGGAGTTCCTCCCTCAAGACCCACTGTCTGCAGCATCTGCTTCTTGTAGCCATGTAGATAATAGGGTACGGAGAAGCACCAGGGCACTGGCAACTGCAGAGGCACAAGGAGGCCACATGACTAGAGGGATCCAGCCTACTGGCCCGGATCCATCCTATTGATTCTTCTGATTCCCCAAGCTTTCCCTAGGTCATACCTTTTCATTTTATTAAAAAAATTTTTTTTGAGACACAGTCTGGCTCTGTAGTCCAAGTTGGTCCTGAACTCACTATATAGCCCATGCTGGTCTCCGATTTGAGACAGTCCTGCTGCCTCAGCCCCCCAAGTACTGGTCATCTTACTCAATTTTTTCTTTTGTTTGTTTTAAATCTAAGCCATACCCAGTGGCACGTGTCTGTAATCCCAGCACTCTGAGAAGGGAAGCTGAGGCTGGAGGATTGCAAGCTTGAGCACAGCCTAGGAAGTTTACAGCTTAGTGAGACCCTCTCTCAAAATAAATAATAAAAAATAAGTGAGGTATAGCTCAGTGTGAATTCCTTGGATCAATCCCAAGAATCTCAAAAAATACATAAATCAATCAATAAAATTATTTTAAAAATCTAACAAGTCATATCTTGATTAACACAGAAAAATGAGCATAATCCTACCACCTAGAAAGAACCTGCATCTAGTTCTTAATTTTTTTCTTAAATCATAACTAATACTTTCTCTCCACAAATAGCCTGCTTTTTTCTACTTAGTAAAATATTGTAGTGTTTTTCATGGCAATAAGCATCCCTGTGCAATGTCCATTTTATTGTCAGAATAGAATTCCATTGCATGGGTATCATGTAATTTATTTATGTAACCCATTGTCTACCAGTAGGCATTCTTCGCTGTCACAACAGTACATGACATGAAGTGTTTCCATCTTTCTGTTATGGACAGTGAGAATGTTTGCAGATTAATCTTTATTATATCCTCAGGAGAAATTCCTGAGTAGAATTGCTAAGTCAAAGGATAAGCCTGCTTCTGTCCCTAAGATATTTCTGCAATGTGCATCTTTGGCCCTTACTTTTCTTCTCAGCTCCAAGCTTTCCTTTGTCTAGAATGTTCCTTAGGAACCACCCATTTTCCTAACACGTCTCCCCTCCCCATGCGTGCTCTGCCCCACCACTGGCGAGCAACCACCTCCCAAGGCCCTGCAATGGTGGCCTTTCCTCTGCCCTAGCTTCTACATATCTCTTCTTCCATGTTCTCTTCCTACTACCCCTTCCCAGATGGTCTCCCTCCTTGCTTGGACAATCGCCAACTCTCCCTTCTCACCCTCAAGCCTGTCTCCACTTTGTCCTCATCGGATCACACCCCACTGAAAATCATCCACAGTGAAACTGCTTCCCGCCGCCAGCTTCCACTGCCTCCCACCTCCTGTGTCACCCAGCTACCCTGAATGCTGTGTACGCCTCTGCAGATATTACCCCCTTTTTCATCCACAGATGAAACTGACAGCACCTGGGTGAAGCACTTGCTAATGCCCCTCCCCGCCGGTGCCCCTCCCGGGCTGGTAGGCAAGGCCTCCACCTCCGCTCCCAGCACACCTTGCTCCTGTCTCTACATGCACCTGTCACATTGTATTATCTTGACATGTTCACAAAACCATCTCCACAGTCCCCCAAACTCCTTGAGAGCAGAGTTGGAATGTACTCATTCTGTGCTCGGTGCTTAGCCTGGTGCCCACGACAGGCGAGGTAACCTGTAGTTTTTAGATTAAAAATGATGTCTCCGGGAACTAGCAAGCAGATGGAGTATCAGGTGTGTGTGAAGAAGGGGGACTTGAGATGATGGCCGGAGAGAGGACGGTGGGCTGAGTTCTTGAACACAGTGCCCAGGAACTTAGGCTTAAAACCAATGAGGAGCTCCTGAATTTCGGGACAGGATTGACCTGGCCCATTTTGTTTTGGGAGGCAAACTCTGGCAATGATGTGGCCACATCAAAAAGGAAGATCCACCAGGCATGGTGACACGTGCTTATAATTCCAGCACTGTGAGGGACTGAGGCAGGGGGATCACAAGTGTGAGTCCAGTCTGGGGAATTTAGCAACTTAGTGAGGCCCTGTCTCAAAACCAAAAATGAAATGGGGTTGTAGATACAGCTCAGAGAGAAGGCTCTGGGTTCAATCTCCAGAGCCTCAAATAGGAGAAGGAGAGAGGGAGGAGGAGAAAGGAAAGCAAGAGCCAAGAGCATAAAGCACTGTAATCCCAGCACTTTGGGAGGCTGAGGCAGGAAGATCATAAATTCGAGTTCAGCCTAGGCAATTTAGCAACTTAGTGAGAGCCTATCTCAAAATTAAAAAAAAAAAAAAAAGGCTGATGATGTAGCTTGGTGTGAGGCCCTGTGCTCAATCTCCAGTGCAAAAGAAAGAAAGAAAAGAAAGAGTGACCAAACAAGCAAGTGTGGACAGGAAGCTGTTGCCGACATAAATTGGACCCCTAAGACACTTGGCGGTAAGAATGACACCATTGTCAACCCTCATAATGGAGGGGTTCAGGTGGAAACTGAGCTAAGGCTGCCAGATGGAAAGGCACGGCTTCTCAGAGGAATTCGAGGAGGTACAGCTGATGAAAAGGATGCTATTCTGAATGGGCCACTGACCCCAGGGCTCTCTCCAGCCTCTCTGAGAGTCCACTTTGCCAGTGGGGAGGCTGCTCCAGTCCTGAGTCACCTGCAGGCACACCCCCAGCTATCTTCATCCTGGTACCCTAGCTACCCTTCAGGGCTTCATTCCTCATGCCCTGAGGCCACCTTTTAGAAGACTATTTCTTTTTTTAGAAATAAGAATATTACTATTTTAGAATATTCAGAAATATTATAGAAAGGAGTGCTTACAAATTTTTGTCCACACTGCTTAAAATTTCACTAGGAGATAATCATATTTTGAGATAACAAACACTCATTAAAATGAACACAGAATACTCTTGCAAAGAAAGTAGACTGGTAGTCATCTGTGGAAAAGAGGAAGGGGTTGCATGTAAGATTTCTTTTAGGGTGATAAATAGGTTCTAAAAGTAGATTAGGGTGGAGCTGGGAGCATAGCTCAGCATTCAAGTAACTGCCTAGCAAGCACAAGGACCTGCACTGATTCCCAGCCCCACGTAACTGGGTACGGTGGGTCCTTCTTGCAATCCCAGCACTCAGGAGGCTGAGGCAAGAGGATTGCTTTGTGTTCAAGACCAGCCTGGGCTATACGGTGAGTTCAAGACCAGGCTGGACTACAGAGCAAGACCCTGCCTCAAAATAAAATAAAATAAAATATTGCCCCTGTTAAGTGTGTAGACTTGTGGCATATAAGATATCGCAATACAGTGGCTGGAAAAGGAATGCAGATGCACTTGAAAGAGTAAAGGACTAGGGCAGGACCAGCAGCCATTAGCAAGCCGGCATGAATGAGCTTAATCAGTGCTTCCCCATGCCCAGCCAATGTGGGCACTAGGAAAGTGACTGTTGAGCTTAGGAGTCGAGATGCATTAGAAAGAGGAAGGAGAAAACCTTTGGGACCTTGGAGCAGTTTCTAAGGCAAATGAAACCTTAGAAAAGGAATGGGAGGCAGTGGGCAGAAGAGGGTGCCTTGGAGTGAGAAAGGAGAGGGCAGGGTGGAAGCTGGTTAAAAACCAAGAGGGCTGAGGATGTAGCTTACGGGTGACACTTCTTGCTTAGGGAGCACAAGGCCCTGAGTTGGCTCTCTGTGCACCACATACTATCTGGGCTGAACCATGCCTTTAATCCCAGCACTAGGGTGGATGAGGCAGGAGAATTGTCCTGTGTTCAAGGCCAGGATGAGTCCCACAGTGAGTTCAAGACCAGCCTAGACTACAGAGCAAGACCCTGTCGCAAAATAAATAAATGAGTGAATAAATAAATAATAAATTGAGGGTCCAAAATTATTTTCACCCACTGCATAGTTGTACCCAGGAGAGCTCTGCCCTGCAATGAATTCTTTAGAAGTTAAGACACCTTAAGAGGACTGGGGGCATAGCACAGTGGTTAGAGTACTTGCCCAGCAAGCACAATGCCCTGGGTACCACTCTGCAGCATCACGGAGAAGCCAGGCATGGTGCATGCCTGTAATCCCTGTACTCTAGATGCTGAGGCAGGATTGAATTCGAGGCCTGTCTGGACTCCATAGTGAGTTCAGGACCAGCCTGGACTCTAGAGCGAGACCCTGTCTCAAAAAGCAAGAAAAAGAAAAAATAGAAGAAAATCTAAGAACCCAAAATATTTGTCCCAAAGGGACTTTCATTCCACTCCCTGGGGTGTCATAATTTGAGTCTCTAAAATAAACTGAGAATAGACATACTCACTGTAGAAAAGGCATTCAAAGTATCAAAATGATAACACCCACGATGACGACACAGACATGAAATTCATAGTCAGCCATGTTGTTGAATATTAAATGCCTACTTCATAGGAGACAGGGAACTGAGGGCTGTCGATAATTTTTGAAGAAGAGTGAATGATTTTTAGGGGATATGAATAGGCCCAAAGAACAGAGAATATCCCAGAACAAAGTTCACCTGGGTTCCAAGTATGATATGAATACCAGCCCTAGTATTTCTTCTCCTGTGAGTTAGTCTGCTGAGGAATCCAGCAGGATTCAGGAGGACTCAGAGAAGGGCCGTCAGGCACTTCAGAGAGGAATGAGGGAGAGGTCAGAGACACTTGCATTTGCCCTTAGTTCAAAGCATTCATAGGAGCCAGGCCCAGTGGCACAGGACTCTTGGGAAGCTTAATCAAGATATTCTCAAGTTTGAATCCAACTGCTCAGAATAAAAAATAAAAATGGGGGCTGGAGGTCTAGCACAGTGGCTAAAGCACTTGCCTCACAAGCACAAGTCCCTGAGTTTGATACCCCAGCACCACATAAAACTGGGCATGGTGGTACGCACCTGTAATCCCAACACTGGGAGGCTGAGGCAAGAGAATTGTCGTGGAACTGAAAGAACGGCTGAACTTGCCTAGCAAGCGCCCAGACAAGTGCTAAGTACCTATGTTTGATTTTCCAGCACCACATTAGCTGGGCATGGTGGCGCATGCCTGTAATCCCGGCACTGGGAGACTAAAACAGGAGAATTGTCGTGAGTCCAAGGCCAGCCTGGGCTTCCTAGTGAGTTCAGAACCAGCCTGGGCTACAGAGTGAGACCCTGTCTCAAAAAGAAAATTAAAATGGGCTGGGCATATAGCTCAGTGTGTATACCTTGGGCCAGATTCCCAGCAAAACACACACACACACACACACACACACACACACGCACACACACACACACACACACACATTCATAGGATCTTTTAAGGTCCAAAAAATTCATTTAACCAGACTCTTACTTCCTCAAGTAGGGGAAAATGGTATTTGCATTTTCAGAGCAAGCTCCATACTTCATACTAAATGACTTACTTTTTCTACAGGGGAATGAGTTATTTACTGTGCGTAAGTCACAGGCAGCTGACAGATGGGACCCTCAAGGTGTCTTGAAAGCTGGCTGTGCCTGTGGAGTAGGGGCCGTAACAAGAGGAATGGGGCCAGGGCCTTTGCCCAGGGGTGCCTGGGAGCTGGTCTTAACTGTGAGCTCTGAGGAGGAATCAAGATCCTCAGCCCTCTGACTTTTGTTGCTTGATTGTTTCTGTGGTGTTGTGGATTGAGCCTGAGGCCTCGGCACTGAGCTATATCCCAAGCCCTTCTTGTTTTGTTTTGCTTTTGAGACACGGTCTCACTCTGTAGTCCAGCTGTCCTGAACTCACTATGTAGTCCAGGCTGGTCTCAAACACAAGGCAATCCTCCTGTCTCAGCCTTCTGAGTACAAGGATTATAGGCCCAAGGCTTTGTGCTTGCTAGGCAAGTCCTTAGCAATAAATCCAACCCTCTCTAGCTCTTTTTAATTTTTAAATTTTGAAACAGGGGTTTGTTGAATTGCCCAAGCTGGGCTCTAACTTGGTATCTTCCTGCCTCAGCCTCCCACAGCACTAAGGCCTGCACACCCTGCCTCTTGACCTCTGGTACTCTAGGCAAGAAAGCTGGAGACAGTTAAGATATCATTGGCTATCTAGGAAACAGACCCTTATTGATCCCAAACCCCACCCTAACCTCTGAGTCTCGGGGAGCAGAAACATTCAAGGGGCTTAGATGGAGCTAAGGTGAGGAGGCCCGCGATAGCGGTACCCAGCCCGTTCCAGGTGCTGACATTTGCACGGGAATGGAGGGGCAGATGCCTGCAGCTGGAGGAGTGACTAAGCCCTCTCCCCTACTACTGGGGGTGGGTGGGGACCCTCTGCATCCCGGGCCGGTCCTGCCCCTCCCGTGCCTCACGAGCACTGCACCTGACTGGCCCTTGCACTCCAGTGTCCCGTGCAACGTTTTATCCATCTCCTACTCTTGATCTGGTTTTCTTTGTACTTTCTCCTGAATCCTCTTCTCTAAAGGTCTGGGAATATCGCATTGCTGTGAGTCATTTTTTTTTCCTCAACACGAATGAACTGTTTATCTGTTTGAAGCTGAAAACTATGCTGCACACCAGTGAGTGGGGGGAGCCCAAGAAGTGTGCTGGCAAGCTGTCACCCCAAGAAGCCAGAGACAGGTGGAGAACACAGAGCGCTGTGCCCAGAGATGGGCCCTGCAGTGATGAGGGGTCCTTCTCCACCGTCCGGAGAGGATGGGGGATTAACAGGAGAAAAAATGTTCCTACTGTAGGTTGGAGTGAGAAGGAAAGCTTGGGGGCGGAGGGGAGAAGAGGCCTTAATGTGTGCCTAGGAGTTGGATATACAGACTGGATTCAAAACGTTACACCGGTCACAAAAAACCTCACATACGATCCTGTTTATATGAAATACTCCAAAACCAGGCACATCTGTAATAGAAACAGAAGGTAGATCAGTAGTTGCCCAGGGCTGGAGGGACAGGAGAGAAGAACCAGAAATAACTGGTAATGAGTACGGTAAGGTAGAGAAAACTGCTGTCAGATTACTTATTGTGATGACTCCACAATTCAGTAAAAACCATTGGGTTACATGTTTTAAATATTTTATAGTATCTCAATAAAGCTGTTTAAAAAGGAAGAAAAAAGTTGGGGTTAAAAAAGTTTTCTTCAGTAATCTGCTTCACAATTAGAGACAGAATATCCTACTTTGAAATTCCTTTTATTGTTTGAAGGCTCATTCTTAAGGTTTAAAAAGAAAATTCAAAGACCCTGATATGATACATACCTGTTTTCTGTTGCTATAGCAAAATACCCGAGACTGGTTAATTTATGGAAGGCAGAGGTTTACATGGGCTTATGGTTCCGAGGGTCCAAGATCAGGTGGCCCTATCTGGTGAGGAACTTGTGTTGCTTCCACTCATGATGGGTTGAACTTTCTGAAAGGCTTTAATCCATTTGTGAGGACCCCACACCATGACCCGAACACCTCCCACTAGGCTGCTCCTTTAACGCTGCTCTCCTGAGGAATGAAGACCTTAATACATTAACTTTTGGCAAACACAAACCATAGCAGTGTTTACGCACTTTTAGCTGAAAAGGAAAAAATACCTGTAGTCTCAGCACTCTTAGAAGCTGGGGCAGGAGGCTCACAACTGTGAACCCAGCCTGGCAACTTAGGGAAACCTTGTGGCAAGATTAAAAGGGGAGGTTGGCAAAGGGCTGGCAATGTAGCTTACAGGTACAAAGTCCCTAGGTTCAATTTCCAGCGGGTACCAAAGAGCGCACACATGGGGTGCACACATATACAAACACACACAAGTGGTAAAAAGCTATTATAAATTTAATAATTTGCTCTAATAACTAACCAATCTCACTAGTATCTATACATGTTAGAAAAGTCGTTCCGTACATGTTGGGGGAAAGATACTTATTACCCCTCCAGCCAGGACTTGGTAGCCCCTCTTTCCAAGGTGGGCTGAGTTCCCAGGGGCCAGACCACCGATTTAGAACTTGGCCCATGCTTTGTGAAGGTGCATTTCCCGAGAATGCTAATGGGGCAGGAACCATTGGCAGGGAATCTGATACCACCTCCACCCCAGGTCATTTCTGCCTCTTCTAGCTGCTCCACCAAAATGGCGCCCTTTCTCTTCCCAAGCCCAGGGACTCTGCTGAGAGTGGACCCAGGGGGAAGGCAGCCAGAGCCAAGCTGGCTGGCAGACACCCGTCTCCAGTAAATGTAATTAAAGCAGCAGCAAGTAAGTGCCTATTAATTTTTCATTAGAAAAGTCAAAGGCAACTTTTGTGGAAGGCAGCTTCTTTGAGCTTCAGATTGTAAAGCCTGGCTTCCCCATCATAAACACACCCCTTTGCACAAGTTGATGCATACTCGCACACACACACACACACACACACACACACACACACACACACACACAGCGTGAGCCCTCCCTCTTTACTAAGCACAAGAAGTCCGAAGCAGAACCCATCCTCCTCAGAAGTGACTAGTTTCCATCCACTAACCCCCTGCCCAGGAGACTTTAGGGAAAGAGGAGGAAACCCGGAGTCAGGATAACTTGGGGATTCCTCACTGGTTCTCTACTTTCCGGCTGTGTGACCACTGACAAATCATCTCTGAACCAGCAAGGAGAATAATGCTCCCCTGTAGTGACTCGCTAGGAGGAACAGGACAACGCCATGAGAATTATTTTCCAAATATTCAGCCAACATAAAAGGGGAGGCATTCTGAATTTGCTGTTCTGGCACTGGACGTTGAACCCCAGGACTCACGGATGGCAGGCGAGCACGATCCCCTTGAACGACACACCCCAACCCAGAAGGCATTCTTAGGAGTAGTGAATGAATAAAGTAATTCTTCATAAATCCAAAAAAAAATACTTTTTTGAGATAGGGTCTTGCTCTGTAGTGCAGGCTCGCCCTGCACTCACTACGTAGCCCAGGCTGGCCTTGGACTCACCGCAATCCTCCTGTCTCAGCCTCGCAAGTACTGGATTGCAGGTGTGAGCCACCACACCCTGCTGATTTTTATGCGATGCTGGGAGATCTAACCCACAGCCTTGTGCATGGTAGGCAAGCATCCTAACCATTGAGCACTGAGCCATGCGCCCAGCCAGCTCTTGTATAAACTTACAGATGTCTGTGACAAACATTCTCATGCCTGAGCCCTGTGTGTACCGCTCCTCTGCTAGCCTGGAGATGTACTTTCATCTCTGCCATTCTGCCACGTTCAAAGTGGGAGCCGGTGGAGACAGGGCCATGCAGATGAGCTCCCTGGTTCTCAAAGACTTTCCCCTCTCTCAGGAATCTGACAGCCAGGCGTGCCTGCGTGCTGACTGGAGAGCTGTCCCCTCCTGCTGTTGTGGGTGGTGATTAGAGTGGCCTGGAGGGGCTCGAGTGATGCTAAGTGTTGTTTCTCCTCTCAGCAGCCACTCTGTTTGGACTTGGAGTGGCCCTGCCCAGACTCGCGTCACTGCCGCTGAGCTGGTGATGGGGGGCGGAGGTGGGAGCAAGCCAAGCTGTGTTAGCGATCTTGCTGGGGCTGGCTGACCTTCCCCAAACCTGGGTAATCTCTCTCCCTGGCAACAGGCTGGGGCACTGAGGGACAGTGACAGATTGTGAAATCCTGGGGCTAGGCTTTCTAGAATTACTAAAAAGAGACAATGGTAACAATGCCTTGTGTTTGTAGAGTGCTTTTAAAAAGAAAGAAAGCCGTCTTTAACAAACGGTGCAAGTAGAAGGCGGCTCTGGAGTGATCTGGTGAAGAGTGAGCCAGGTGGAGACCTATCCTGCCTTATGCTTGTCTGCTCGGCACAGTGTTAGGAAAAACAATTTTTTTTTCTTTCCACAGGTGAAGGTGTAGAGAAATAGATAAATGGAATGACTCTGTCAAGATCCCACAGCATTGGGGCAGAATTGGGTTACCCGTGGCTGTGTCTTGTCAGCCTGAAGTAGACAGAAAGTTGACCTTGAATGACTGGAGCCCCTGGGTGGAGACGGCTTCTCTACTGCCAGCGCTTTGTCTCCAAGGTGTCCCTACTTACAGGTCTGAGAGCAGCGAGGAAGAGGAAGGGTGGGGGACAAGAAAGATGCACATCTTCGTGCAGGTTCTTTGTGTGACAGATCTTCGTACCTGAGAAGCACAGTCAGCCAATTGGGTGGAGGGCGCCCACTGGTAATGCCTAGAGAGGCTCGCTCAGTAGGGTTTGAACATTCAAAGACAGATTCAGCAAATGCTAGCCAGTGAACCCAGTATGGCTGCTGCCTGGTTTGGTAAATAAAGTTTTAATGAAACACAGCAACATTCGTTTATTTATTGTCTGGGCGTACTTTCACATTACAGAGACAGGGTTGAATGTCTGTGGGAGAGATGAAAGACCCCATGAGGACTAACACCTCCCCTATCTGGCCCCTTAGGAAAAGTTCCCATCACATCACACACATAAAAAATTGACTCAAAATTTATCATAGGCCTAAACACAAAACCTGAACTTTAAAACTTCTAGAACAGAGCAATGAGGAAAACCTTTCTGACTCTGAATTATGCAGAGATCCCTGACAAAACACAAAAAGGAAAACTATTCAAAGGCTTTTTGATAAAACAGACTTCATTAAAATTAACTATTTATTTATTTTTATGTGGTGAAGGATCCAACCCACAGCCTTCACACTGAGCCGCCTCCCCAGCCTATTTTTTGGTTTTGATTTTGAGACAGTGTCTCACGATCTCATTAAGTTGCCAAATTGCCAAGGCTGGACTTGAACTTGTGATCCTCCTGCCTCAGCCTCCCAGAGTGCTGGGATTACAGGCCTGCATCATGGGGCCCAGCTAAGAGATCTGCTCTCCCCGCCCCATTTTATTGATATGTATATGTGCAAAATTTAAGGTTTACAATGAAGCTGAGCCTTTTATGCACATATGTATCTTGTCAAGGTGACAAGGGCTTTCCCACTCTCCTTTTGTCCCTCTCCCTCCCCTCCCCTTCCTCCCTCCTACCCTTCCCGACCCCTCTATTTCACTTTGTTTTTCGTTTTAAGTTCCATAGGAGTTGTGCTCTGGGACTCTCATATCAGAGAGACCATTCGATGTTTCACCTTATGCTTCTGACGTACTTCACTAAGCATGATGTTCTCAAGTTTCTTCCATCTGCCTGTAAAAGCCTCCACATTGTTGGACTTTATTGATGCATACTATTCCATTGTGTATAAATACCACAATTTGTGTATCCACTGGTCTGTTGATGGGTATTTTGGTGACTTCCATATTTTAGCTATTGTTAGTTGTGCTGCTATGAACATGGGTATCTCTGTCGTGTGTTTTTTTTTTTTTTCGGCCTCTTTTGGATATATTCCCAGGAGGGGTGTCGCTGGATCGAAGGGGATATTTATTTCTAGTCTTTGGAGAGCTCTCCATACTGCTTTCCAAAGTGGTTGTACGAATTTATATTCCCACCAGCAGTGCAAGAGGGTTCCTTTCTCCCCGCAGCCTCAGCCACGCCACCACTGATTACTGCTTGACTTGTAATCCTTTATTTTGGTAGGCTTACTTTTCTTCAGCTCCTTGTATATTCTAGTTATAAGTTTCTTATCTGAGATGTTGGTGGTAAATATTTTTTCCCACTCTGTTGATTCTCTTTTTACAATGTTGATAGCTTCCTTTGATGTACAGAAACTTTTTAATTTGACAAGATCCCATTTGTTGATAATGGGGACAATTTCTTTTGCTTTTGGTATCTTATTAAGGAAGTCTTTGCCTACCCCTATGTCTTTTAGATATTTGCCTAATTTGTCTTCTAGGAGGTTCAGTGTTTCACTTTTAATATCTAGGTCTTTGATCCACTTTGATTTGATTTTGGTGCATGGTGATAGATGTGTGGCTAGATTCATTCTTCTACATGTGGATGTCCGGTTTTCCCAGCACCATTTGTTGAACAGGCTGTCCTTTTTCCATTGTATGCATTTGGCTCCTTTGTCGAAGATTAAGTAATTGAGGATATTTGGTTTTGTCTCTGCATCTTCAATTCTGTTCCACTGGTCTATCTGTCTGTTTTTGTGCCAGTACCAAATTGTTTTTGCAGTGATTGCTTTACAGTACAGCCTGATGTCTGGAACTGTAATGCCTCCTGCCTTGGTCTTGTTGCTCAGAATTGCTTTGGTTATTCTTGGTCTCTTTTGGCTCCATATGAATTTAAGGATTGTTGTTTCAAGTTCTTTGAAGAAACTTGTAGGTATTTTGATAGGAATTGCATTGAATCTGTATATCAGTTTTGGTAATATAGTCATTTTGACTATATTTATTGTGCCTATCCAAGAGCAGGGGAATACCTTTCCATTTTCTAGTGTCTCCTATAACTTCTTTCTTCAATGTAATGTAGTTTTCTTTATATAGGTCTTTCACTTCCTTGGTTAGGTATACACCTAGGTATTTAATTTTTTGCTGAGCTATTGAGAATGGAATTGTTTTTCTGAATTCTTGCTCAATAAGTTTATTATTAGTATAGAAAAAAGCTATTGATTTTTTAGTGTTAATTTTGTAGCCTGTGACTTGGCTAAATTTTTTTTTTATTTCTAGGAGTTTTGCAGTGGAGTTTTTAAGGTTCTTCCATGTAGATAATCATATCATCTGCAAATAAGGAGAGTTTGACGTCCTCCTTTCCGATGCAGATTCCCTTTATTTCATTTTCTTGTCTGATTGCTATGGCCAGTGTTTCAAGAACTATGTTGAATAGAAGTGGTGAGAATGGGCATCCTTGTCTTGTTCCTGATTTGAGAGGGAACGATTTCAACTTTTCTCCATTTACTATGATATTTGCAGTAGCTTTAGCATATATGGCTGCTATGAGTTTTAGGTAGGGTCCTTCTATACCTATTTTTCTCAGTGTTTTTATCAAGTAGGGGTGCTGGATTTTGTCAAAGGCTTTTTTCTGCATCAATAGAGATGACCATGTGGTTTTTGTTTTTGCTTTTGTTGATATGGTGTATTACGTTGATTGATTTACATATGTTGAACCAGCCTTCTATCTCAGGGATGAAGCCCACTTGATCATGGTGTATGATCTTTCTGATTACGTGTTGGATTCTGCTTGCCAGAATCTTATTGAGGATTTTTGCATCTATATTCATTAAGGATATTGGTCTGTAATTTTCCTTCTTGGTAAAGTCTTTCTCTGGTTTTGGGACTAGTGTGATGCTAGCCTCGTGAAATGAGTTTGGTAGCATTCCTTCACTTTCTACTTTATGAAATAGTTTGAGGAAGACTGGAGTAAGTTCTTCCTTAAAGTACTGAAAAAATTCTGCTGTCAATCCATCTGGGCCTGGACTTTTGTTTGTAGGTAGAGCTTATATTAGTGCTTCAATTTCTGTGTGCGTGATGGGTTGTTCAAAATTTTTATATCTTCCTCCCCTAATTTTGGTATTTTATATGTATCTAAGAATTTGTCCATTTCTTCCCAGTTCTTGAATTTGTTAGAATATAGGTGTTCAAAGTAATTTCTTATAATATTCTGGATTTCTGTAGAGTCTGTCATAACTTCACCCTTTTCGTTTCTAAGTGTGCTGATCTGTGCCTTGTCTTTCCTTTTCTTGATTAGGTTGGCAAGAGGTTTGTCGATTTTATTAATTATTTTGAAGAACCAGCTCTTTGACTCATTAATCTTTTTATTGTCTTTTTAATTTCAATCTCATTTATTTCAGATCTGATCTTTATAATTTCTTCTCTTCTACTGCCTTTTGGATAAAGTTGTTCTTTTTTCTCTAGGTCCTTGAGGTGCATCATTAGCGAATTTATTTGTGACCGTTCTGTTCTTTTGATGTGTGCATTTATGGCTATGAATTTTCCGCTAAGGACTGCTTTCATTGTGTCCCACAGATTTTGATATGATGTACTTCCATAGTCATTTAACTCTATGAAGTTTTTGATTTCTTCTCTGATTTCTCCCATGATCTATTGTTTGGTCAGTAGTAAGTTATTAAGTTTCCATGTGTTTGTGTATTTTCTTCTGTTTCTGCTGCTGTTAAGTTCCAGCCTTATTCCACTATGGTCTGAGAGTACGCAGGGAACTATTTCTATCCCTTTGTACTTGTTTAAGCATGACTTATGTCCTAGGATGTGGTCTATTTTAGAAAATGTTCTGTGTGCTGCTGAGAAGAACGTGTAGTCCATTGATGTTGGGTGGAAGACTCCAAATGTCTGTAGTGTCCAAGTTTTCTATAGTATCTTTCAGCAGTTGCATATCTTTGTGGATTTTTTG
Source organism: Ctenodactylus gundi (assembly GCA_004027205.1). Classification (NCBI taxonomy): domain Eukaryota; kingdom Metazoa; phylum Chordata; class Mammalia; order Rodentia; family Ctenodactylidae; genus Ctenodactylus; species Ctenodactylus gundi. Next base: position 180,925 of record PVKB01002774.1, on the reverse strand, counting down.
TTTGGTTAATCTATCTATTTGTGCTAGTGGAATATTAAAGTCCCCTACTATAATTGTGTTGGGGCCTATGTGTCCTTTCAAATCTAGTAATTTTTGGTTTACATAACTGGGTGCTCCAGAGTTGGGAGCATATATATTGATAATTGTGATTTCTTCCTTTGCTAATGTTCCTTTCACCAGTATGTAGTGTCCATCTTTGTCTCTCTTCACCTGTTTTGTTTTGAAATCAGATGAGTCTGAGATTAATATAGCTTCTCCTGCTTGTTTTCTGGGACCTGTTGCATGAAATATTGAATTCTAGCCTTTCATTTTCAGTCTGTGAGTTTCCTTGTGGGTGAAGTGTGTCTCTTGTAGGCAGCAAATTGTGGGTTTCTGTTTTCTGATCCAGTCAGCTAGTCCATGTCTTTTGATAGGTGAGTTGAGGCCATTCACATTTAGGGTAATTATTGAGGTGTGTTTGGTGTGTCCTGCCATCATTGTAGTTTTCCCCTGTTGTTTACTGGCTTTACTTTTTTCCTCAGCTCATTCTCCTCTGGCTTTTGTCTCTTTTTCTCTTTCTCTGGGGTCTCTTGTGTCGTTGGCCTCTCTTTCGCTCTCCAAGTTTCCTTTGAGAATTCTCTGCAGTGATGGCTTAGTGGCTGCAAGTTTCTTTACACTTTCTACATCATGGAGGATTTTAATTTCTCCCTCTAGTTTAAAAGATAGTTTTGCTGGATATAGCAGTTTGGGTTGAAATTTGTGTTCTTTTAGTGTTTGAATGACATTGCTCCATGATCTCCTGGCTTTTAGAGTCTGGGTTGAGAAGTCTGAAGTTATCCTGATGGGCTTACCGTTATAGGTCACCTTCTGCTTTTTTCTTACTGCTTTCAGTATTCTCTCTTTGTGTTGGGTTTCTAGTGCTTTAATTATGATGTGTCAGGATGAGGTTCTCTTCTGATCAATATTGTTTGGTGTTCTAAATGCCTGCAGTAGTTCGATATTCATCTCTCTTCTTACATTTGGGAAATTTTCTTCCATAATTTCCTTGAATATGACTTTTAAGCCTTTTGTTTTGTCCTCGGTCTTCTCTTGAATTCCCATAATTCTCAGGTTGTTTCTTTTTGAATCGTCTATCATCTGTTATAATGATTCACTTCCTTCTTTTTTTACTTTGTGATCTTTATGGTCTTTCTTTTCCCACTCCATCATTTTGTCTTCTAGGTCTGATAATCTATTTTGAAATTGTTCAATATCATTGCTTATTGTGACCTGTGTGTTTTTCACTTTCTGTATATCTGCATTTATTTTTTTATGTCTCTGTTTTGTTCTTCTCTTATTTCTTGTATGGTCTTCATTATCTTCTGGTTCATTTCTTCTTTGATCTCCTCTACTTGCTTCTCCAAGCTTGCTTTTAGCTTAGCTAGATCTTGTTGTTGCTCTTGATCTTTGATTTTCATTTCCTGCATCATATCTTGCTGTAATTCCTGCTTTAATTCCTGCTTTAATTTTTGCTTTAATTTGATGTATTTCTGGGCCCAGAAGTTATCAACATTTGTGCCATTTTCATCTTCAGTTACTGCATTTTCAGAATTCTTGGTATGCTTCTCTGGTATTTTGAGAATTTCTGAAGGAGATTTATTTCCATGTTTCCTCATGGTTCTGTTGTGTTTGGTTGTCTCTTGTTGTCTCTGGTTGACTGTCCCTGGGTTCCCCTATGTGGGATTCCCCAGTACGATTCTGTCCAGCAGTGGGAGAACACAGTCACTGCTACGGGTGGTGTGGATATCCTGGCCTAGGTCTCACTAAGCCTGTCCTCAGCTGCAAAACCCGGGGCAAGGAGCTTGGAAAATGTCCGTGAAGCCCACCAGCAGCCTCCGGAGCTGCCTGGCCTGGTTCTCACTGAGCCTGGGCTCAGCCACATGTCCCTGAGTCGAGGGTCATGGAAAAATGTCCCTGAAGCTGACCAGCTGCCTCCGAAGAGGCCCTCCCTGATTCTCTCCTAGTCTGGACACAGCCGTGAGTCCCAGAGGAGACAGGCGTGGAAAACGTCCCCCAAGCCAACCAGCTGCCTCAGGAGTGGCTCAGCCTGCTGCTAGCCAGCCTGAGGCGTTGGGTGGGGGAGGTTGCCCCAGAGGCCTACCTGCCACCTCTGAAGTGGCCTGGCCTGGTTCTCGCCGAGCCCGGCCTTAGCCATAGGTCTATGAGGCAAGGGGTATAGAAAATGTCCCCCAAGCTGACCAGTCACCTTAGGAGAGGCCTGGGCTGGTTCTCACTGAGCCTGGCCTCAGCCGTAGATCCCCCAGGCGAGGGGCACAGAAAATGTCTGCAAATCCGACCGGCCACCTTAGGAGTAGCCTGGCCTGCTGCTAGCCGGCCCGAGGCACAGGATCAAGAGAGCTGCTCTTTAAAAGCCATTCTTAAAAGTATAATAAGACAAGCCACCAAGTGAAAAATTTTGAACAGTTCACCTATCTGATAAAGGATTTGAATTCAGCATCTACAAAGAATTCTTTAAACTCGATAATGAGAAAACAACCTGGTAAAAATGGGCCAAAGGTTTGGACACTTCACCAAAAATGTGAATATATATAAACCATATCTAAGGGCATAAAGAGATGCCAATCTGCATCCCTTGTCATTGTGGAAAAGCAAATAAAAATCAAACTGTGATAATACCACACACCTGTTAAAATGACTACAAGAGGCAAAGTAGCAGTGTTGAACAAGACACGGAGCAAATAGAACTCTCATACACTGCTTGTGGGGATGTAAGATAGTACAACCACTTCAAGAAAGCATCTGGCAATCCAAAATTAAGGATACACATACTGTAGAGTCCATCCATTTTACTACCCAATATTTAGCCAAGAAAGATGAAATCACATAAACATACGTCCACACAAATACCTCTACACTAATATTTATAAAAACTTTATTTATAACTGGAAGAAAACCAACTATCTATCAGCAAGTGAGTAGAAAAACAAACTGTGTTCATTCATGCGATGATTAATATCATCAATAAAGAATTGATAAATTAAAAAAGAAATGCTAATACATTTAACATGAATAGATCTCAAATAATTGTCCTGAGTGAAAGAAACAGATCAGTTGCTGTCGGGGGATGGAGGGAGGCAAGCAAGACCAGGAGGGATTGGTCACAAAGAGGTGAAAGGAAAATTTGGGGTAACAGATGCTTGTTGTCTTGATTTTGGTGATGGTTCCATAGGGTTGCGTGTGTGTGTGTGTGTGTGTGTGTGTGTGTGTGTGTATCACATACAACTGTCCTCCATATCTGAGAGTTTCACATCCATGTATTCAACTGAGGAATAAGAATATATTTTTAAAAACTTTGGCTATGCCAAACATGTACAGAATTTTTCTTATTAATTCCTAAATAATATAGAATGGCTATTTACATAACAATTACATTGTATTAGTTTTTCTCTTTTATTTATATATATAAAACACCCACACATATATATATATATATATATGTGATACACAATGTTTACATTGAGCTTGAGTATTTTGTGCACATATATATTATGTCAAAATTACAATCCCTTTCCCTCCCTCTTTCTGGCCTTCCCGTACCCTCTCACTTGCATTATGTACTTTAGAGATGATTTGAGGTACACAGAAGGAGGTAAGTAAGTTAAGGGCAAATATTAAGCTCTTTTTTTTTAAAAAAATTACAGCACTGGAGATTGAATCCAAGGCCTTTGCACTGAGCTACCCCATCTTATTTTTTTAAATTTTGAGACAAGGTCTTGCTAGGCTACTAACTTGCCCAGGCTGGGCTGGAACTTTCAATCCTCCTGCCTCAGCCTCACACAGTGCTAGTATTTATAGCTGTGTTATGTTATATACCATGCCCAGCTTCAGCCATTCTGCAGAAGGAGTCATCTCAGTACATGGGAAATGATTTACGTATACAATAATAAAATCAGCATTGTAGCAGTATCTAGTTAGTAATCCTAACGATTACCCAATCCCTCTTTTTTTGTCAGTTGGTTTTCAAAACTAAATTTAGAACTAAAGCCCCTTTGACAACTTGCTTCTCCCAGATCTGGGGCAAGGAAAGGATGGGCTTGGACCTGGAGTGCCTTGGTGGGCTACAAAGCAGTGGTATTCTCACAGATTTGTGGGAATGTGTCAAAAGAATACAGATAACACATATTCTTTGGGATGGCTAAAACAAAGCAACAACAAACACCTGGTCAAGTCCCAAAAAAGACCCAGGCCCACTGTAAACCAGCTCAGGGAACCAACTGTCTGGTGTACAGGGAGACACTTCCCAGAGAAGACTTTACTGTGGATCAAAGCAATGTTGCCAGGCCTGGTGGTAGAGGCCTGGAATCCCAGCACTCTAGGAGGCTGAGGCAGGAGGATCACAAGTTCAAGCCCAACCTGGGCCACAAAGTGACTTAGCAAGACTCTGTCTCAAAATCAATAAATGAAAAATGAGCTAGGGATGTAGCTCAGAGCAAAGCTTATAGGCTTGATCCTTAGTATACACACACACACACACACACACACACACACACACGAGAGACAGTATCAGCCACTCTGGATGTCATGTCCTGGTGGGAGTCAGAGTCCTGTGTTCCTAGGCCAGGACTGCTGCTAACCTTGCTAGGCCTACTGAAGGCCGAGTCCTTTCCTCGTCTGATCTTTGGTGTCACAGCATATTAAATAAGAGGGGAGAAGTGAGTCTTAAGTATTTGTGAGCTGAGTTCCCTGGAACCCTGGACACCTTGGGATTGTCTTGGGACGCTTCAAGAGCTGAGGGGGGCGAGCTGGGGCATAGCTCAACACTTAGAGCACTTGACTAGCAAGTGTAAGGTCATGGGTTCAATTTCCTGGGACCACATAAATCAGGTGTGGTACACACCTATGTCAGCACTCGGGAGGTTAAGGCAGGAGGATTGTCATGTGTTCAAGACCAGCTTGGGCTATACAGTGAGTTCAGGTCCAGCCTGCACTACAGAGCAAGACCCTGTCTGAAAAAGAGAGAGAGCAAACGGGAGCCAGGTAGGCAGTAAGCTCCACCCCAACAGTTCTGCTTTCATCTGTTTTATGTTAAGCAAGTGTAACTCTTGGTTGACAAACTCAGGCTGTTTTATGTTAAGCAAGTGTAACTCTTGGTTGACAAACTCAGGAAACGCAGAAAATATCAGTTTCTTAATTTTCCAATTTTCTAAGTTAATTTCAGTTTCCCAGGACCCATCCCTAGCAACTGGATAAAACATTCTTCTCAAGTATTCCCAGGGTTCTCCTGTCACTTCTGAGATGAGGATACCCACTAATAAGCCATGTCTCTGTCCAGTGGCCCTGTGGGGCCAGCTGTCTATGTTTATTTTGTGCCACTCATGGGACACAAGTGCCTTTGGGAAGCTTCTGTCCTCATCTCACAGACCCTCGTATTCAAAGACACTTTCAAGGGCACAGGGGGATCATCTCCCTTTCTAGGCGAACATTTGGTCGATGCCAGGGTACCATTGTTCATTGTTATGAGCTGAATTGTGTCTCCCCTTAAATTCTGTATGCTGAAATCCTAACCCCCAGTACCTCAGAAGGTAACCATCTTTAGAGATAGGGTCATTATAGATATAGTTAAATGAAGCCATCAGAACTGTTCCAAACCAACACGTCAAGTGTCTTGACAGGAAGAAGAAACATGGACACAGGCAAACACGATAGGATGGTGGAAGAGACAAAGAGAAGAGAACTAGCGACAAGCCCAGGAGAGAGGCCTAGAAGGGATCCTCCCCTCGCTGTCCTCAGAAGGAGCTTGCCCTAAAGGAGGACCACAGTTTGCCCTTGGATTTCTCACCTCTAGAACTGGGAGACAGTAAGGTTCTGTCATCGCAACCACCCAGTCTGTGGTAATCTTGCCTGCAGCCCTAGAGACTATAGGGACTGTATCTTCTTTTTACCTCCCTTGCTGGCCCTTCGTGCTCTCTGGGGCTTACAGGCGGTTCCCCCGACTGCTGCCTAAAGGTGAGAAAAGGAAGGCAGAAAGTTCATGCTTCGTGATCTCATTCAGCTCCACATACATAAGGCTGTATTTGAACAGAGGATCAGAGGCTAAAACCATTTTAGACATCACCGGGCAGGTGAGAGATGGCTGTTGCCACTGGGTGCTAGGTCTTTGGAGGTGGATGGTGCTTTTTTCTGTACTTCTGTGAGTATATTTTAATTTTTTCATTATAAAATATTAAAAAGAAGAGAGAGAGAGAGAAAGAGAGAGAGAGAGAGAGAGAGAGAGAGAGAGAGAGAGAGAGAGAGAGAGAACATCACTTCATACCATTGCCGTCTTTAGAATTCTATCACAGTGTCATCTTTTGTCTTTACCAGCCAGGTTCTGCTAATAACAGCCAGCACCCCTCCCTATTTCCCCTGCCACTGGAGCCCACAGCCAGCCTTAGCCTGGAGCCTGCCTTCCCCAGCACGGGTCAGCACTGGGCCCCCTGCAGTGCCATAGCCGTGATGAGCGGAGCAGGGATAGCAGACAGACCCTCCTGGACGCCCAAATACCCAGCAGACCTTGCCTGGCAAGTTTTACTGCTGCTTGGCTGCTTCTTTGGGTCCCCCTCGGTGACTACTTTTTCCAGCTCCTCCCTCTCTTCTCAGAGTTCTTTTGTCTTAATTCTGTATTTCCGTTTAATACACACAACTGGGGGTAGGGAGGCAACTCCATCCCAGCGAGCTCTCCTAGAACACACAAGGCCCTGGGCTCAATCTCCATCAATGCAAAAAACAAAGACAAACAAAAACTTGCTCAAATATTACTATCCAATACCACATTTTTTTTTTTTTTGAGGCAGCCACCAGGCCTCATGACCACCATTCCTCTCCATACTACTCTGGGTCAGGGCAGAAAGGCCCAGAGGAAAAAGTATATATGGCATTTGAAACAGGCTTGGGACACCATGGGTAGCAGAGCTGTGCTCCTCCTAGTGCCACAGTTAAGTGGTTGGTAAATGGCGGTCCTGTCCGGTTTCAGGGGCTTCTATTTATTTCTTCCCCTTTGCTTTCTCCTCTAAACTCAATTCTTCCTTTAAAGCCAACACTCCACTGAAATCTCCACTGGCAAAATGAGAAAAGAAAGATGACTGATTTAATAAAATTTAAGAAACTATCTTTTTATTTTAGGAACATTTTCTTCCTACCTTTTGGTCAGCCTTCAAGTGACCATTTCTTTGAAATGGTGGGATCAATATATCACAATGTAATAGTCAGGTTTAAGTTGCAGGCACAGAAATTGTTCTCTCTTGGCAGAACAGAATTTAGCATAAGGATTTAAAACTTCACAAAAATCATTAGAAAGGCAGAGGGGCAAACTTAAGCTGGGCTTCCCAACGTGCTTCTGTATTAGTCAGCTTTCCATTAAGACAGCAAAATATCTGTAATAATTAACTCATAAACAGAAAAGATTTCTTCTGGCTCATGGATTTAGAGGTTCCAGTCCATGGTTGTGTGGACTCATTGTTTTTACTATGCCTTTGGTGGCAATGCCACGTGGTGCTATGGTTGATATGTTACAAGCTTGGTTCCCAGCACAGTAGTATCAGGAGGTAGTAGAACCTTCAAGAGGTGGAGCGAGTGGGAGACTTTCTGGCACTGAGTGAATCCCCTCAAAGGAAATCTAGGGACTTCAGCCCTTTCTCTTCTTTCCTTTTATTTCCCAGCAGCCATGAGGTGAGCAGCTTTGCTCTGCCACATACGCCCACGATGAAGTACTGTTATATATACAACAGGCCCGCAAACAACAACCTACCATGGACTGAAATTTCTGAAACCATGAGCCTAAACAAACCTTACGTGTTTATAGATTAATTATTTCAGGTATTTTGTTACAATAACAAAAACTATCTTATGCAGGTGGCAATGATGGAGGCATATGACAGAGTAAATTGCTCACCTCATGGCCAAGAAGCAAATGAGGAAGAGGAAGGGACGCCAGAGTCCCCAGTCTCTTTCCAGGTCACACCCTAAGTGACTCAAGAACCTCTCACAAGGCCCCTGCTTCTAAATAGAGACTCAGCCTTTAACTTTGGGAAACACAACATCCAGACCATAGAACCATCCTAGCTTGAGAAGAGGGGCCTGCCAAAAGTCTGCCGGATCAGTAACCAGGAGGGTCAGGAAATCTCCACAGGGATCCTCCTCTGCAACTGGCTCTGCATCCCAACATGCCTGGAGCTGGACTCTCTGCTGCCTTTGCCCCAGGAAAACTGACTGGCCACTCATGCGTGGGCCTGCTGAGAGAAACACACCTACAAGGTAGCAGCCAGGCAGGACAGCCCCGGGGCTGTGGGTCTGCTTCAGTGTTGTATGTGTAGGGAGGGGAGGAGGGAGTTTCTGTACCAGCCTCTACATCTATCACTGATGGTAGTTTGTTTTCATTGACAGTTCTTGGCTGATCTCCAACATTTTGTTTGTTTGTGAGATCCCAAATATCCGCTGGAGCAGGAATGGGGGTAGTGAGCAGCCTCATCCAGGACAGAAATTAAATCAGATTCATACCTGGATGTCCTTACCTAAACAAAGGAAAGGGTGCTCCTACTCATTGTCACCCAGGAAACATCATTAAGGTCCATTAAGGTCATTAAGGTCCATTAAGGCCTGTTACCCATGGTGTCCCAAATGCCACATATACTGTTTCTCTGGGTTTTTCTGCCCTGACCCAGAATAGTATGAAGAGAAATGGTGGCCATGAGGCCTGATAGCTCCTCAAAAAAAAATAATTTGTGTACTTGATAGTAAGGTCCATTAAGGTCCTGCCTACCAGAATGGCTTAAAAGAAACATAGGGGCAACGCCAAGCCTGTGTGAGGACCAGAACAATTAGAGCTCACATCCACGGAGGGAGGGGTGGATGTTAGAGCAGATATGACCGTGCCTTGTAAAGCTGCAAGTACAGGGACCTCTGAGCCACTAACTGCATCTTGAAGCCAAGGAAAGCGCACGTGTAGAATTTTCACAGACTACTTTTGGTTGCTTTTTCCAATGCTAGGAATTGCACCCGGGACCTCGCGTCCGCTAGGCCTTCACATGGACTACAGCTTCAGCCCTCTTTATTCATTTGAGACAGAATCTTGGTAAGTCATTAAGTTGCCCAACCTGGGGTTGAACTTGAGATCCTTCTGCCCTGCCTCCAGCAGTGTTAAGCTTACAGGAATATGCCATCGCATGCAGTTTTTTTCTCCCGCCAATCATTCTTTCTGTATTTGCACTACATAAAAGTGACATGCAACCTGAGGAACAGGTGCCTCTACATATCGCATCTTGGTCATTTTTACTTCCCTTCCCACTCCAAACCTCTTACTCTTCCATATCCCTGTTCCTTCTTCACAAAATCTATCTTCCTACTTTCTTCCATCACTTTTTATTTTTTTCTTTTGTTTCTTTGTATTTTGGTTTTCTCATATTAGAGAAATTATGAGATATTTAATCTTCTGTGCCTTACTCATTTTGTTAAACATGATGGTCTCAAGGTGCATCCATTTTCCTAGGAGTGATTCAAAGATATCTTTCTTTAAGGCAGAGTAGTACTCCACCGTGCGTGTATACCACATGTTCTTTATGTGTTTGTTTGCTGATGGATGCATCAGCTGCTTCCACGATGTAGCTATTTTGAGTCTTGCTGCTATAAACACGTGTATGCATGCATCATTGTTGTGTGATGACTTTAACTCTCCTGAGAAAATATTCAGATGCGTTACTGGGTCAAATAAGATATCTACTTTCATTTTTTTTGAGGAATTGCCATACTGCTTTTCATGCAATTTTATCAGTATACAGTCCCACCAGCATTGTAGAAGGGATCCTCTTCCCCCACAACCTCACCAGCATTTGCTGTTTTTGAGTTTGGGATAAAAGCCATTTTTACTGGAGTTAAATGGAACCCCTGTGTTGTTTTGATTTGCATTTGATAGCTAAAGATGCCGGACATCTTTTCATATACTTATTGGCCTTTCAGGCTTCCTCTTCTGTGAAGTGTCTATTCATCTCAGTCGCTCATTTTTGGTTGGATCTTTTATTTTGGGGGTGGGGTCTAATTTTTTTTTTTCAATTTTTGCTACATTCTAGATAATAGCCCTCTGTCCAAGAAGTAGCTGGCAATTTTTTTCCCATCCCATCGGTTCTCTCTTCATTCCTGATTGTTCCCTTTGCTATACCGAAGCCTTTTAATTTGAAATAATCCCACTTGTTAATTCTTGTCATTATCTCATGTGAATTGGGTATTTTTTTGAGGCAGTCCCTGTCTACACCTATGTCCTCAAAGGCTTTGCCTATTCTATTTTCCAGCAGGTTCAGTGCTTGTTTACATTTATTATCTAGGTCTTTGATCCAGTTTGATTTGATTTTGGTACGTGGTGAAAGGTGTGGGTCTTCTTTCATCCCTAAGCACATGGATGACCGTTCTCCAGCACCATTGTTAAGGAGGCTGCATTTTCTCTGACACGTTTTTGACCCTTTGTCAAAGATCAGATGGCAGAGGGAGCTGGAGGTTGTCTCTGCATCTGGAATTCTGTTCTACTGACCCACATACCTCTTTTTTTGGCAACATCACTCAGTTTTAAATCACCATTGCTTTCTGATATGACTTGGTGTGCAATATTGTAATGCTTCGTTCTTTTGTTTTGTGGCTTAGGATTACCTTGGCTATTCTGAGTCTCTTATGGTTCCATATAAATTTTAGGATCATTTTTTTCTCTTTCTAACAAAAATGCTGCTGGATTTTTTTTATTGTGATTACATTGAATCCGTGTATCAGACTTCTACTTTGTTTTCTTTGTGAGACAGGATTTTACTCTGTAGTCTAGGCTGATCCTGAACTCACTATGTAGCCCAAGATGGCCTTGAACTCACGGCAATCCTCCTGCCTCAGCCTCCTATGTGCTGAGAAATCAAACCTGGAGCCTCAAACTTCCTAAGCAGCATTCTAATCACTGAGCTATGTCCCCAATGTCCCCAGTCCCTGTATATCAGTTTAGGTAGTATGGCCATTTTGATAATATTGGTTCTACCTACTCAAGAGCAGGGGATATCGTTCCATTTTCTGATATTCTCTTCAATCTCATTTTTCAGAATGTCACAGTTTTCCTTATAGAGGTCTTTCACTTTCTCAGGTAAGTTGGTTCCTATGTATTCAATTTTATTTGAGGCAACTGTGAAAGGTTTTTCTTTTCTATCTTTTAATATTTTCATTGTTACCACAGAAGAATGATATTGATTTTTGCATATTGATTTTACGTCTTGCAACTTGGCTGAATTTATTAGTCCTAAGAGTCTTCTGGTGGAGTTTTTGGGGTAGTGTCTGTAAAGGATCATATTATCTGCACATAAAGTCAGCTTGATTTCTTCCTTTTCTATGTGTATTCCCTTTATTTCATTCTCTTGCCTGACTGCTCTGGCTACGATTTTGAATGATGAGAGGGAGCATTCTTGTCATGGTCCTGATTTGAGGAGAAACACTTTCAGTTTCTCCCCATTTAAGATGATATTGGCAATAGGATTGTCATAAATTGCTTTTGTCAGCTTGAGGTAAGGTCCTTTTATACTCTTTTCATCGGAATTTTTACAGGAAAGGATATTGTATTTTGTTGAAGGATTTTTCTGCATCTGTTGAGAGGGCCATGTGATTTTTGTCCTTGCTTTTATTTATTGGTATGCTATATTAATTGATTTGTGCATATCAAGCCATCCTTGCATCCCTGGAATGAAGCCAACTTATCATGGTGTATATTCTTTTTACTATTTTGTTGCAATCTTAAGGATTTTTTCATCTCTATTTGTTTAGGAAATTGGCCTGTAGTTTTCTTTCTTTGTTGAGTTTTTATCTGGTTTTGGGATCGAGGTAATTCTAGCTTCCAGGAAAGAGTTTGGCAGTGTTTCTTCTCTTTCAATTTCATGGAAAAGTTTGAGAAGCACTGGCCCTAATTCTTCCCTGAAGTTCTGGCAAAATTCTTCGGTGAATCTGTCAGGCTTTTCTTTGTTGGTAGATTCTTTGTTACTTCCTCAATTTCATCCCTCGTTATTGCCTTACTCGGGGTCTTTATACCTTCTTGGTTCAATTTTGATAATTCATATGTGTCTAGCAATTTGTCCATTTCTTTTGGGTCCTCAAATTTATTGGAATATAAATTTCCAAAATAGTTTTTATAATCCTTTGAATTTCTATAGTGTCTAATGAGATTTCACCATTTTCATTTCTAATTGGATTGGTATGATTTTTTTTATTCCTTCTCTTTTTGTGTGTGTGACAGGATCATACTCTGTAGCTCAAGCTGGTCCTGAACTCACTATGTAGCTGAGGCTGACCTTGGACTCACAGCAATCCTCCTGCCTCAGCTTCCTAAGTGCTGGGATTACAGGTGTGCTCCACCATGCCTGGCTCTATGAGGTATTGGGGAACTGAACTCAAGGCCTTGTGCTTGAACTGTAACACCTGAGCTACTCCCCAAGCCCTTTTTCATTCTTTCTTTTGGTGGATTTGGCTAGAAGTTTATCAATTTTATTTATCCTTTCAAAGAACCAACTTGATTCTTTGATTTATTGATCTTTTATATTTTTCTTTAGTTATAATTTCATTAATTTCTACTCTGATCCTTACAATTGTTTTCCTTCTACTGCTTTTGGCTTTGTCTTGTCCTTATTTCTCTGGTATTTTGAGCTGTATTATTAGATTATTTATTTGAAATTACTTTGTTTTTTTTAAATATGTGCAGTCATAGCTATAAATTTTTCTCTTAGAAATTTCTCTCATTGTGTCCCGTAAGTTCTGGTATGATGAGCTTCCATTGTCATTTGACTTTAGGAAGTTTTTTAATTTCTCCCCCAGTTTCTTCTGTGAGCCATCACTTGTTAAATAATGTGTTATTTAATCTCCATGTATTTGTATAGTTTCTTTAGTTTCTTTTGCTATTGGTTTCTAATTTCATTTCACTCTTGCCGGAAAGTATACAGGGAATGATTTCAATTTTTTTTGTCTTTATTTAAGCATGCCTTATAGCCAAGAATATGTTCTATTTTGGAAAAAAGTCCCATGTACCAGTGAGAGAAAGGTGTATTCTGTTGACGTTGGATAGAACACACTATAGATTTTTGTTAAGTCCAATTATCCCATGGTGTGATTTAGCTCTGATATTTCTGTGTTGACCGTTTGTGTGTGTGTGTGTGTGTGTGTGTGTGTGTGTGTGTGTGTGTCTAGTGGACATATCTATTTGTGAGAGTGGAATATTGAAGTCCCTAGCATGACTGCATTGGGGTCTGTTTGATTTTTCCTGTCCAGTACTTTCTGTTTTATATAACTGGGTGTGCCAACATTGGGTGCATATATGTTTATAATTGTGAGCTCTTCCTGTTGAATTGTTCCTTTTACCTCTGTATAGTGCCCATCTTTGCCTCTTCTGATCTGCTTGGGTTTGAAATCTGCTGTGTGTGAGAACAGTACAGGCACTCCTGCTTTGTCTGGGGCTCCAGTAGCATGGAATGTTTGAATCCTTTTTACCTCCAGTCTGTGTGCTTCTTTGTGGGTGAAGTGTGTCTCCTGCAGACAACAAATGTCTGGATTTTGATTCAGTCCATTGGTTTGTGTCTTTCGATTGGCAAGTTAAGACCATTCATTTGGATTCATTATTGTAAGATTTTTTTCTTTTGAGACAGGTTCTTGCTCTGTAACCTAGGCTGGTCCTCAACTCACTGGGGTAGCCCAGGCTGGCCTTGGACTCAGGACAATCTGCCTGCCTCAGCTTTCCCAGTGCTGGGATTACAGGCACGCACCAACACTCCTAGCCGTATGTGGTGCTAGGGAATCAGACTCAGGGCCTTGCACTTGCATAGCAAGCGCTTTATCCACTGTGCCATTCCTCCATCCCTAATTATTGTAAAATTTTTACTGAATCCTGTCATTGTCTTGATTTTCTGGTGTCAGTTCTTTGTTTTTGTGTGTGTGCATGTGTTTTGTTTTGTTGTTGCTGTTGATTTTTTGATTATACTTTCCCTTTTGATGCTTGCTTTCCTCTGAGCTCTTTGGAGCTACTCCTCTTTCTGTCTCTGTTTACAATTCCTTCAAATATTTTCTGCAATGCTAGTTAATAAATTTCTTTAGGCTTTCTTTTCATAAAAATTTTTTACCTCTCCTTCAATTTTCAGGGATAATTTTGCTGGGTACAATAACCTGGGTTGATGCTTGTTTTTTTTTAAATTTAAAAAATTTTTTGTTTATTTATTTTTTGAGACAAGGTCTCACTCTGTAGTCCGGACTGGTCCTGAACTCACTATGTAGCTAAGGCTGGCCTTGAAGATGTGACAATCTTCCTTCCCCAACCTTGTAACTACTGGGACTAAAGGCATGCACCACTGTGCCCAGCTTTTATGGTGCTGGGGAATTTAACACAGTGCCTAAGCACTCTAACCATTGGAACTATGCCCCCAGCCTCATTTGCTTTCTTCTAAAACTTGAAAAGTTTCATTCCAGCTCTTTAAGGTTTGCAATAAGAAATCTACAGTTATTCATACGGATCTGCCTCAGTACAATAATGCCTATGTTTCTTCTACTGATTTTAATATTCTGTCCTCCTGTTGAATTTCTAGGATTTTGATTATGATGTGACATGGAGAGATTCTTTTCTAGTCAAGGTTGCTTGTGTTCTTTATGCCTCTTGTATCTGAGGATTGATTTTTTTCCTTAGATTTGGGAAGTTTTTGGCCATGATTTTAGAATAAATTTTGTAGGCTTTTCGTGATGTCTTCGACTCCTCCTCTCCCACCCATAATTCTCAGGATGGTTCTTTTTGAACCATCTAGACGCTCTTATGTTCAGCTGCCTTACTCACTTCTGTTTTACAGTAATCCCTGAAAGCAGCATTTAATTCTTCAACCTTGTCCTAAAAGCCTGATATCCTGTTCTCACAATATTTGAGCTGGCTTCCCCTGCTTTCAAATGAATTTTTAATATTCTGAATTTCAGCTTGATTGCTTTTCAGATTTGCCACTTCTGTACCAAAACGTTCCTTCATATTTTGTTTTGCCTTGTTTAACATCAGTTTTTTATTTGTTTATAAACAAGACCATTATTTGTTTAGTATATTCCTCTTTAAGCTTGCTAATAATTTCTTGCATTTGTTTTGCTTGAACTGATTGACTCTTGCTCCACTTTTTTTTTTTTTAACTTTTTTTCCCCTATAGTTTCACTATATCAGGACATGTGATATCGCCTTCTGAGGAATCAGGCATTTCTGCATGTGTCCTACTGTCTGGTCTTCCCATAAGTCTGTTGTTGAGAGACTTTAATGGCCTAGCTAAGACATTGCTGTGAACATGTATGATCGTGTGTGTGAGGAGCCAAAAGCCCAGTGAGTTCTGTGCTGGCAACAGGCAATAAGGGGGACCTAACAGTCCAGTAGCCTCCAAGGTGCCTCATTCACTGCTAGCCCCCACAGCAAACTCTCCTGTCTGTCCTGGCTGCCTTTCTCCAAGGGCAGGGCTCTCCATCCTCTGCTGTCTGCTCTCACTTTAATTGTTCGGGAAGTCTGTGGCCTTTGTCCCCCTCCCCTTTTTTTTTGACTGTCTCTTGTGTTGGTTCCTTGCTAGATGCTCGTTAATAATCCCCAAATCCCTGATGTATGGCTTGGCTGTGGGTTCTTTTACCCAAAACAATTCAGATTTTGGGTTCTTTCTAAGATGGCTCCTGCCTACATCACTTTCTACTATGGCAGTGCTGGGAACTAGTTCTCCCGAACTGGTATGCTGAGCCGCAGGGAAGACTTTTCAAGGTGATGCTCTCAGTATGTTTGGAGTTTGTTCTACCCACAGCTCTTCTGGGGGCCAGGGCTGCCGTCTGCTACTAATTCTCACAGCTCCCACCTCTGGGCTTACTTCTCGTCTGTAGCTACCAGCTACTCACTGCTACGCATAGCCCTTTCCAGGTGGCCTGGGCAGCTTCCCAGGCTGGCGTGTTTTTCAACCTGACACATCTTCAGGGTTTCCCACCTTCCTGTGGCCTCCTTTTACTTCTAGAGCTCTCTCTCTCTCTCTCTCTGCCCTCTCCTTCTCCTCAAATTGAGTTGAGCAGGTAGGGTGTTTTGTTTTATTTTTAACTGTATTTCAACTTTTTTGATGAGTCTGTGAGGAGCCATTGAGCCCCTCCTTTCTGGCCACTATCTTGTCTGGAAGTCACACAAGTCTATGTAATGTATGATCCATATGGGTTTCCTTTGGACTGACTATGTGTGGTGGGCACAGGAAGTGAGTCAGCACTGCATTGGCCCCATTCCTACACAACATTCCATTGTTGCCTGTGTAGTTCCAGCTCAAGTGCCATGTAATCATGTCATGAAAAATAACCCTCTTGGGCTAGAGGAATGGCACAGCAGTTAAAGCACTTGCCTTGCAAACTCAAGGCCCTGAGTTTGATTCCTCAGCACCACATAAAGCTGGGCATGGTGGTGCATGGCTGTAGTCCCAGCACTTGGGAGGCTGAGGCAGGAGGATTACCCTGAGTCCAAGGCCAGCCTGGGCTCCATTGTGAGTTGAGGACCAGCCTGAGCTACAAAGCAAGACCCTGTCTCAAAATACATACATACATACATGAAAAAAGTGCCTCTCAAAATCACATAATAATGTAATAATGTTACAAGTTTACAATCCTGTGGGGTTACATGACTAGATGTCCAGTACCATATGTGGTCCTCTTATGCTACAAGTTGTATATGTCCGGTCTACAATGTTTGCTCTTTGAGAATCATACAATTGAGTTAAAATTTTTTTAAATCACAAAAAAATTTACAATGTTTTAAGAAAGTTTATGAACTTGTATTGGGTTGCCATCAAAACTGTCCTGGGCCATGGGCTTCTGGACAAGCCTGCTCTAGCTGGTAGTAATGATGGTTCCACATATGAAACATCTGCTCTGTCCTGGGGCCCGTGTCCGTTACACTCTCACAGCCTCTGTGCAAGGAAGCAGGACGCTCACCTGGTCTGACAGATGAGGCACCATCCACAAAAGGCTGAAGAGAAGGCGAGTGCTAGGGCCTGAACCAATCTGGGCCCGGGGGACTCCAAGCATTTGCTCTGTGGGGCAGTTCACAGTTTCTCCACTATGCTCTGCCTCTCTTCCTGGCCAGCAGCTTGGGTAAATGGTCCTTTGCCTCTTCTCTGCTCTGCTCCTTGAGCTTCAGGTTGGCAATACCAAGCCGCTGCCACTATCACCAAACACCCCAGAAGATGATGTGTTGTTCCTGATGGCAAGCTCCAGAGATTCACAGTCACTGTCAGGCATGTGTGGGTGTGTGGGTGGTCTAGGATTCTGAAACTTGTCCTTAGTTTTAGGTCAGCCTCTCTTGGGAATAGCAGGATAATGCTTGTGGGATCTGTGATCCAGGGCCCGCTTGGGCAGGGCAGGAGAACTGGCAGCCAGCACCAGCCCCTGAGGTTACCTACATCTTTGGAGCATCTCTGCTGTTGCACGGTGCTGGGGATGGAAAACAAGGTTTAGTGCGTGCTAAGCCAAGGCTCTGCAATACTGGGAGCATCTGTCTGTCCATCTTTGTCTATCTTTTCATTTTTCAATCCTGTGCAATAACCCCAGCCCTTCTATTTTGGGACAGGTTCTTGCTAAGTGGCCAAATTCCTCCGGCTGGGATCAAACTTGCAATCCTCCTGCTTCAGCCCTGATGAGCACAGGAATTAAAGGCTCATGCCACCCTGGCCAGCTAACCAGGGTAGGTTCTTAAGAGTTTTGTGACTCAGTTTTCTCATAAGTAAAATGGGTAAGATTATCATGCCCAGTTTCACAGTGTTGCTCTGAGGATGCAGCAGATTTATACATGGGAAGTTTTTAAACAAAGAAAACACTTAAAAAGAGTTAACTAATTTAGTATTTTTTGAAATAATGCACACAAAATTAATGGAAATAGTGTTTGACTCAAGTTCCTGTGAAAACTGTTTTCATCTGTGTGGTGGAGATAACAATACTGTCGTTCCTTTGTTGCCAGGATCAGATGAATTGGCACGGTGTCTGGAATGTACTAGAAGCTTAATAAACAGCACCTACAATGCTGGGAACTGTCAATATCCATATAGATTGACTAATGTTTTAAGGGCGGCAGCTGATAAATGGGTGACCAGTTGTCATTGCCACAATCACTTTGCTCTTGACTCTGGGACACAATACCAGATACCCACAACTTCAAAGAGGAGAGGTTTGTTTTAACTCATAGTTCAGAGGTCTCAGTGCATGCGCGATGGGCCAGCAATGGCGGAAGGGCCTGATGTAGAGGGCAGCTGCTACCCCCACCGCAGCCAGGAAGCAGAAAGGGAGGGGAGGAGACAGGCAACGATCTATCCTTCCAGGGCGTAGCCCCAGGGACGCAGCCCTCCAGCCAGGCCCACCTCCTAACAGCACACAGAACCACCAACGGAATAATCTACTGAAGAGTACAGCGCCCCGTGGCCCACTCGCCTTGCAAACACGAGAATTTGGGGAGACAGTGTAGACATAAACTGTGACCCTTCTCACCTGAGACACTCCACATGCCCCTGATCTGGGTGGGGTCTCAGAGCCAGCTGAAGGCGGAGGACATGGAGGAGGGTGTGGGTTGAGAGTTGTGGCTCATGGGAAAGCCGACAAGAGGCCCGGACCTCTGTCCTGGTCCTTGGAATGGGCTCCTGCAGAGGCCCCGCCCAGGCCCACTGCATGGGCCACTAACAAGACCCTCAATGCTCTAATTAGGAGGTCATGTTAACAAACCCAAGAAGGAAATTGGTTCCATGAATATCTCCAGATCCCCGGGGCTGGGACACTTAATGAGTCCCAGCACAAAGGGCACCGCCATTTCTTGTTCCAGTTGGATCTTTCATGCAATCGCATGGTTTGTGCTCCAAATGCACTCCAAAAGAAATAAATGAGTAAATAACACAAAAAAGATGGGCCTTACTCCGCAGCCCTGTGTGGAAACGCTTGGGAAAATGTGATGACCATCTTTGTTCAAAGATTTGGAGATTTGCGAAACATGTTTGTACAACTTCCTTTGCCAACTTTCTTGTTGAGTTTTTTTTTTTTCCCCATTGAAGTACCAAATATACAAGACAAAACAAAAACACATAGCCTCCAAATGATACTGGAACATACTTATAAAAAGGACATCCTCGAGTCAGGAGGGTGGTGTACAAATATAGTTCCAGCTACTTGGCAGGCTGAGGCAGGAAGATCAGTTGTGCTCAGAAGTTAAAGACCAGCCTGGGCAGCACACTGAGACTCCACCTCAGTATTCACAGTGCACCCGCAGAGCACTCCGTCTTTGTTATTTCGCTGAGGTCCAACAAGGTTGGCTGCAAACTTTAGGTCAGAAAAGATAGTTTGGGGTCCTGGCTAGGGTAGATCATTTCCCTTTCTGAGTCTTTTCATTCCCAAAGTTTCAGACTTAAATTCAATCAGTGGTTCTCAAGTTAGGTTCCTTATAGCTCTTTGCCCCTTGGGTGGAGTTCTATGTCTTACATTTTAGGGGTCAGGCTCTGATTTTTTAAAAAGGGATTCTTGCTTAGAAAAAAAAAAAAATCTGGGCTGGAGGAATGGCTCAGCGGTCAAAGAGGTAGCCTAGCAAGTGCTAAGTCAAGCACTCAGTACCCAAGTTCGATTCCCCAGCACCACATAAGCCAGGCATGGTGGTGCACACCTGAAATCCCAGCACTTGGGAGGCTGAGACAGGAGGATTGCCATGAGATCAAGGCCAGCCTGGGCTACATTGTGAGGTCAGGACCAGCCTGGGCTACAGAGCAAGACCCTGTCTCAAAATAATTAAATAAATGGTAGAAAGAATAAAGGAAAAGAAAAAAAATCTTTTGAAAGCTACTCTCTTAGCTCATCTCTAAGCTCCGGTGCCATTCTGATGTTGTTAGAATCTATATTTTAACAGCAGAAAGACAAAGGAGGTTAAAATGGCATGCAAAATATAGGCATCAGACTCAAAAATCTTCCCTGACAGTGAACAGTGTAAATCCCTGAGCCAGTTAGAGGTAAAGGAAGGTGAGAGAAAGATAGATCTTTGAGAAGAACAGTAGAAAAGTTTGGAAGTGGATGGAAGCCGCCAACCCGGAACTAAAGGCACAGGAGTTAAACTCAAGGCCAGAGGATCCCACGGCCCTGTGAAATTCCGACATGGGCTGAGCAATTCTTAAGCAGGGAAAGGCCTAAAAACCACAAAGCAAAGGTTATTTTTCACATTTCTTTCCTTCCCTGGCACTTAGGCCTCTCAGCTTTCCAACCTAAGTTATGTTTATTGAGCGCCTAGGATGTGTCAGAGGGTGAGGGCTGGTCATGGCCAAGAATGCCTGCCCTCTTGGAACTTGTGTTCCGGAGGGAGGGAGACACAGGCCGGATGGCCCACTAGTGGTAGTGCACCAGGAGGAGAGATCGGATCCACAGGAACGACTGTGGGAGTCAGCCCTAAAGATGCCGGGTAAGCTTCCTTGGCAAGTAGTACTTGAGAGAGGGCACTGGGCCCAGTAGCATAGACCTGTGATCCCAGCACTCTGGGAGGCTGAGGCAGGAGGACTGAAAGCTTGAGCCTAGCCTGGGCAACTTAGCAACTTAATGAGACCCTGTGTCAAAATAAAAAATAGGCTGGAAATATAGCTCAGTGTGAAGGCCTGGGGCTCAATCTCAAGTATCACATGCACACGTGCGTGTGCGCGCACACACACACACACACACACACACAATAGAAAAAGGAGAAAGAGAGAGAGAGAGAGAGAGAGAGAGAGAGAGAGAGAGAGAGAGAGGAGAGCACTAAAAAAGAGAAAAGCCAAGATCCCTCTGGGCTGGGAAGACATGGAGGGCGACACCATGGCCTTTCCTGTGGACAAACGCACAGGCTGATCAGGCCACCCCTTGGCTGCTTCGTTGTTGAGATCCACTGTCATCCCACCTCTTGCTCTAATCCCAAACATGTTCCTTAAACCCAAGCATGCATCCCCTAGGTTTGTTCAACCAGACTCCTGGGCCCCTCCCAGCCATCCTGAGCTAGGGTTGGTGATGCACAGGCAGTCTTCCCCAAATCACTTCAGGAGTGTGGCTCTGGCGGCCTGTGCCGCCTCGTCTGTGATGAACTCCCTTTTACAGCTGTGTCAAACACACACCTGCCAGGGGGATGGTGCAGCTCCTGACCTAGCGGTCAGGGTGGCCCCCGTGTCCCTGCCATCCCAAGACTGTGGCTGGGGAAGGACTGCCTGGGAGCAGAGCAGCCCCATCCAGGGGCTTTGGGAGGAAGGGGCGGGTGAGCATGAGGATGTGGGGAGCAGAAAATCACGAGGCAGCATCCTCCCCTCCCCACGCCCATGTCACATACAGAATACCAGCAGGGATGGTTTGAAGAGGAGCAGCCGGGGGTGGCACACTGGAGCCCCTCGATACACATTTGGCATTTCTTTCCTTTTTCTCTAAGGAGTGGGAGTCTCTGATGGCTCCTAAAGGGGTCTATGTGGTACGGTGGGGAGGGCCCTGACTTCGAAGTTGGCCCTACTAGATGAGACTATTGTTTGCCTACTGTGTGACCTCAAGAGAATTACTTAACCACTCTGAGATTTAGTTTCCTTCCCTAGAGGGAAAGCATCTCTTGCAGAGTGCATAAAGGGTCTGACACAGAGGTCGTCCAAGGAAAAGCAGTTCTTTCCTTGGCCAAGTCCTCACCCAAGATGGGCTGGGTTCCCCTGGGGCGGGTGTCCTGGCCTGGGCTTCTCGCCTCTTGTTTCGCCAGCATAGCCTCAGGCTGGGCCTGCAGAGCCCTGGCTCAGTGGAGAACAGGCCTCTGCCCGCCCCAGCTGCCCCCCAAGCTCCACCAAGCACCAGGCCTCGGGGCCTCGGTGTGGGTGCCTGGACAGCAGGTGGGGCGTCCGTCAGTTTTTAGCATGAACAGTGTCTGCTCAAAAGAACCAAAGGGAAAGAATTCGGGGGATGTTTGGACCGCAGCAGGAGAAGCCCCTCTGAGGACCAGGGCGGGGTACTCCAGGGGACCTCTACAGAGCAGAGGAGTACTGATTGCCCCAGACCAGCCACTTATCTGGGAACGGAGTCTGTATGGCTGTCCTCCTCACTCCCTCAATCCTCGCAGCCTTTGGGAGCCCCAGGGACTTCACACTCCTGCCGGCTGGGCCTGGACTTTGGGCTTCACAAAGCCTCACTCCATCATCACTTCCCGCAGGCTCGAGCCTCAGCAAGACTGTGCTGGGGACGCCAGTGTCCTGAGAGACAGAGGTAAAGGAGGCCGGCTGAAGGAGATGTGACTGTGGAAGAGATCATGTCAACTGGAGGGGGTCAGGAACCACACCTGGATTAGGGTTTGGGAACTGAGAACCAGCCTGGATTAGTGTGTGAGTGACTTGTGGGCTGGCCAATGAGAGACGAGCACCCACCCAGATGTGGGAGGGCCAAATGGAACTCCAAAGGTATAAAAGGAAGGAAGAGGGAAGCTTGCTACAGCTTCTACCTCTGGGAAAGCTCTCACCTTTGCAACTGTCCACAGACACGGACTTGCTGCACGCTGCAGATCTTCATCACAGATCGACCCCCGTCTCCACTCGTGCCTGTCTGCCCATCGCAGCTCTTCAGTCGCCCATCTTCAGGCTCCGGTCTTCATTGTTCTTTGAATAACGGAGATCTGCAGCAGACTCACCTCACGGCTGTCCTGCAGTCCCGGGTGGGAGATCTACTTGGTGGTTGAGCGGCCATCTTGGACTATCTCTATCCTCGGATTTGTAAGCCTTCAGAATAGATCCTTTTTGTTATAAATTCTGCCTTTTCAAAGAACCCAAATTAGTACAGGAGACCTCCCACGGAAGTATCTGTCAAGCAACTGGCAGGACAGGAGCTTTGTCACTCAGAGGTTGAGCACATTTCAAATCAGGCTTCTCAGCCTCATGACTGTGTGCTTGGTTAGAGTCTCTGCCAGCCAGTGCTCAGCTGTCTCTCATCAGGGAAGGGCAATCTCCGCCTCCAAGGGTACAGCAGGACCCATGAGGCCAGCCTGAGAGTGTGGGTGTATAGTTGCCCCAGGGCTTGATGGGTGACTGTCAGGCAGCCTGCAGAGGCTCTGATGTGTGGATGGTTGTGGGATACACAGCCAGAGAATGGACCAAGATCTCTAGGTCTTGAAGGAGGCCACCCCTTGTGGCTTAACCTCCCTGGGGAATGGAGGGCAACTGTTCCTGACTGAGCAGAGGAGGGAAGGAAGACCTCCCATGGTGAGGGTGCACTGAGAGTTGGGGACCCCAAAGGGCCCTCTTTCCCTCTCAGAAATGTCAGGGTCAAGTGGCCACAGATCTCCCCTAGCATCACTCCCTGTGCCTCCTGCCTGCTCCCAGGTCCCTTCTCCCTCAGAGAGTCTGTCGGCATTCCCACTGTGCTTGTCACCGTAGAGACCATAGACAGGGAAACAGGGTAAGAGGAAATGAGAAAGACAGGGGTGAAGAACAGGGGTCTAATGGCTACACAAAGGCCGGTGGGGACAAGGTGGGTCCCATTGGGGTGAACCCAGAACTTGTGATCTCCCAGCCTCAGAACCAGATGACACTCGGCTAGCACAGGAAATTGGAGGCAGTGACCCACGTGGGGCTTTTAGGGGCACACACAGAGCAGGCATATTGAGTGGGAGTTAGCAGGGTTTCTGTGTGGGAGGACACATGCTCGGGGAAGAGTGACTGTCAGCAGCCGTAGCTGCAGGGAACGCTCTGGCCAGGAGACAGCCTCCCCTCCCATAGTCCGGGCAGGACTCCTGCCTACCTCTCCAACTGTGAAAACACAGCTAAGCTTTTGGACTTCTGTGTTTTTGTTGTTTGGGTTTCATTTTCGGGTAGTAGAGAGTTAAGTATAACTAAATGAAGCTAACTGCAGAATTAATCTTCCACGGAACAGCAAGTGACCAGACAGCATGGATGCTCACCTGCTGAGCCTCAGTTGCCCTGGTCCCTCCTTTTACTCTGTCATCCCCCAGGCTGCTCCATTAGCGAGGAGTCCTTGGGTGGGACATTCAGCTGTTCCCTCAGTTCCGTCTTAAGCTTCAAGCATTCAGTTTATCAATTTATGTACCCATCATGTACCAGGTCCTGAGAGATGAGGTGAAGGGGATCAGCTAAATTATAAGGGGAAAGCAGGGAAATGTTTGGGCTTGTGAGGGTGAAATATTTTTGCTCCGTGATGTCACTATATACACATTATTACCCAGGACCTTTTATTTATTTCTTAAAAAGATATGAATGAGACCCTGTTTTTGATCAGAAGGAGCCAATAAATTCGGCCTGGTGGCTTGTAATCATCCTAAATACCATGATGAAATGTTGCGACTTCTTGCTCCATCCTGCCTACAATATGGCACACCACTCTGTGCAGTGGGTCTACTCTGAATGCACTACCTACCCATGCAGCTCTCAGTAGACTTTCTGGTCACCACAGTCCCATGAGCTTGGCTTAGGAAGGAGCAGAGTCTGTGCTCACAGTGCAAGGAGACCCACAGGCCAAGGGAATCCTTAAGTGGAAAAACTAGACACCTGCATGGGTGAGGCGTCTTGGTCCATTTTCTGTTGCTATCAGGAATATACGAGACTGAGATTTTACAAAAATAGAGGTTTGTTTTGGCTCATTGTTCTGGAGGCTTGGAAGGGTAAGAGCATGGCGCATAGCTTCTAGCAAAGGTCTTGTGCTGCTTCAACTCACAGGAGAAAGTAGAAGAGTTATACTAAAGAGAGAAAGGAGGGGAGAGCACCAGGGATAGCTAACCCACCCACAGGAGAAGGGCCTAAATCCATTCTCAAGAGCTCCTCCCGGACTCAGCCACTAGGCCCCACTTCTCAACATTGCCACATTAAGAAACTAACACATGCACTTTTGGGGGACACGTTCAAATCAGGGCAAGGTGTCTCATAGCCTCCTTGCCTCCTCTCCTGTCTGCAAGGCTTATTGGGCAGCTTATTCAAACTTCTAGTGTCCCAGGGCCATCCAGGTGGACTTGGCTGCTGGTAAGGTGCCCAGAGCCTTCTGGGGGCTGAGAGGGTTTTGGTCAAGGGTCAGAGTTCCGGGTCTCCACTGTATTTTTACTTCCTTTTTCCTGATTCTAGGAGAGGGCTGGGGCAGAGAGCCCGCATCTCCAGGGAAGTCAGGCCCCTCTCAGCAGGAAAAGGACTCAGTATTATGGTATTACTATGGGACATGAGAGCTGCTGGCTACCCTGGGGAGCCCTAAGGATGAGGGAGGCTGTGGAGAAGAAATCAGCCCAGTGTTCCATGGGCCTCTGGGAACTTGCGCTCAGGAGCTAACGGGGGTCACAGGACAGGATGGACTCAAGAAACCCACAGGTGCCTTGAGCAGCTCCACCAACTGCCCAGGGGAAATTATTTCCATTGCATGTGTCTTCCCAGTTCAGGGATCTCTGCAGGGCTGAGGAGGGCAGGGCTCCGGGCAAGGCAGGGCAACTGGGCTTTCTCCTTGTATTAATATATTTCATCCATTGGCCCTGAGTGGCACATCTTCCCCAGAGTTGCCCAGGGTAGATGCTATGCTTCTGCAAGAAAGCAATGTGGCTTCGTGGTGTTGGCCTCTGAGTGTCTATTTTGGGAGTGTGAGTCTGATGTCAGCAATCCTGGATGTGGGAATTATAAGGGGCACTTAGTCCCAAGGGCAGGGGCCACTGGCTACAGGTACTGCTTCTGGGGGTGCCTCTGGCATGCAGGTGGCATCTTTTCAGCTTAGACTGAGAAGGATGAAAAAATTGAAGACAGATTGTCATGATGAGGAACTTTCATTTTTCTGGTACTTGAATAAGTTGCTCTATGTTTCTCTGAAGCAACAGAAGAAGGAGGGTTTCTCTTTCTCTTTTCTCTTTATTTTCTCTCTCTCATTCTGTCTGTACTGGAGATTGAACATAGGGCCTTTACATTAGGTTACATTCCAACACATTTATTTTTTTTTTAAATTTTGAGACAAGTTTTCACTAAGTCACTAATAAACTGTCCAGGCTGGACTTGAACTTGCAGTCCTTGCACCTCAGCCTCCCAGAGCCTTTACTTTCTCTGTGTGATCTAGAAATTGGCTTGAAGATGAGAGGAATGCACCATAAAGGAGAATCTTAAACCTGTGATCAGGTTTCTTTGGGTGATGCCATCAGCAACCAGCTCAGGAGACAAGCTGAGATAATTTTAAGTCCATGAGATGGAGCGAGGTGCTTACCTCGAGTCACCTGGTAGCCTTAGACAGAAAGTAAAGGCAATGTCATTGGTGAAGTCACAAAGGATGCAGGTTCTAAAACTCGACTGGCTCCACCACTCACCTGCTGGGTGATCTGGGCACACAATTAAATTTTAATGTGCCTCAGTTTTCTCCTCTACAAGATGGGAGTCTAACAGTATAGACTTCATGGATTATTGGGAGAATTAGATAATTTAGTTACCTGTGAAGAGTGGAAACGATGCTTGCCATAGGCTATTTTCTGCTTCTTGGGCTCATCTTTGCACTGGAGGGCTTGCATTAGTCAAGGCTCTCAAGACAGAACACATAGAATATATGCTGTAAAACTATATAAGAAGATTTATTTATTTATTTGTTTATTTTGAGACAGGATCTTGCTCTGTAGCCAAGGCTGGTCCTGAGCACACTATCCACTATCCAGGCTAGCCTTGAACTTAAGGCAATCTTTCTGTCTCAGCCTCTCAGTGCTGAGATTATAGGTGTGCGCCACCAGGCCTGGTTTACGGGGTGCTGGGGAACTGAATTCAGGTACTTAGTGGTTGCTAGGCAAGCGTTTTAGCCGATGAGACATTCCTCCAGCTCTTATAAGGGGTTTTATTAGACAGGCTCACAGAATATGCCATCTGTGAGATTGGAGAAAGGAGAGCCCAATATGGCCAACCGCACACACTGTGAGAAAGCAGGAGGTGCCAGGGGCTGCTCAGGCAAGAAGCCTTAGAACAAGGAGATCAAGAACACAACATCAACCCAAGATGGACGCCATAGAGCAAAGGAATCGAGAACGCAACACTGGTCCAAAATGGCAGCTGCAGAACAGGGGGATCAGGGACGCAACACTAGTCTAAGGTTGGTTGAAGGTTTGAAAGCTCACTGTAGTCTGTGCTGCAGACCAGTGCCCAGAGGCAATGGTGGAGACCCCGAGCACTTCCAGGAAAGGGGGGGTGGGAGCATCATTTCCTTCCTCTTTGCCTTTTTATTCTGTCCAGGCAACAAGTCTACTGGCTGGTGCCACCAAACCCATGGTAGGTCTTCTTCCTTCAATTTGCTGGCCCACATGTCAATCATCCACAAACACACCCAAAACTATGCCTTGATGATCTGCTAGATATTTCTTAATTAATTCAAGCTAGCTGAGCATGACTAACAGTCACAGGGCTTTCCGTGGTGCATAGGCTCATGAGAGAGGCCCTCTCTTCCCTCTTCCTACTGAGCAGCAGGCTCAGTGAGCTGCCCAGCGTTTGCTGGGCAGGCACAGGCCCACCCACCCTTCTCCAGCTCTTCTCTTTCTTTCTGCCCTGGATGCTCCCAGCCTTCTAGTTCCTTTGCTTCCAGCCTTCCATGTCAGCCTTGGCCTGGAATCCTGCCCAAGTCCAGCCCAGTCTGTAAACTCCTGATGGTGACAGTTCCGTGTCTTCCACTGTCCAGGGCCATCTGTACTGACTTCTCCAGCAGCCTGAGGGGAGGGGAAAGTTCCCATAATTTTAGGTCCCTGATAATAATGTCCTTATAGTAATACTATCAAAACCCTACCATGTGGCCAGAGGACAGGTGACATTCTGGGCAGAGTTGGGGACCTCAGCATAGATGAAATTGCTTTTATTCCCAGCCTTTCTCTCTCACCAGGAATTTCAGCTCAGCCTTTGTGGATTTATACCCAGTGGTGATAGCCCCTGAGCATTCTCGAAGCTGGGTCTGCACCTCTCAGAATAGACTGCCTCCTTCCCTCCACAGTAAATCGCATGGAATTGGGACCAAGGGTTGCCTGAGAAGTCCCCCATTATGGCTCAGAGGAGGAAATGCGCGGGGACCCAGTGAATGGCAGAAAGAGAGAGAGCAGGAGCCACAGGGCGACTGACACGGCCCTTCCAGCCTAGTTCCTTCTCATCAGCAGGCCTGCACAGTGGGAGGAGAGGAGGTCACAGCCTGTTGCTCAGGCTTCTGGGGTGCAAGACTGACGGACTTCCCTGCTGATGTACTTCCCGCATCATGGCTGGGTAGGAAGATGGCGTGTGTGCCCAGGCCCTGAGCTGGCATCTTCCTGTAGAAAACAGAGGAAGAAGGGGAAGTGTGGCCTGAGGCCCCGCCTTTTCACCCCCGGCCTGGCCTCCTGGTATGCCGGACTGGTTATTTATTAGCCTCTTGAGACTTGTCACTTCAGGGGTTTTGCCATCAAATGTGTTACACACTGCCACCCACAGGACCCCTGGGGGCAGCCCCTGTCGGGTAGCAGTTGCCATTTGTGAGGTCTGGAGTGGCGGCCCAGAGCTCCCTGCAGGGCCCGGGAGGGGGCCATGGTCTCCGTTCCACTCTCTCCAGAAGCAAAGGCAAGGGCCTCCTCCCGTTTGTGATCTGGGCAACTGTGCACTAATTCTCACAGCAGCCCTGCAGACAGGGGTTTTATTTTGTCCCTGTTTTGTAGGTGGGATATCAGGAAAGGCAGAAAGTGGAGCGGGAATCAAACTCAAAAGCATTGTGCTGCTCTGTCTCCAAGGAACCGGGCAGGGGTTAGGGAGGTTGGTGCCAGGCAAAAATAGAATCACATAGCAATAATATAGGGCAGAGAGACAGGTGCAGGAGAAAGAAGAGGGAGAAACTCAGAAGACGGAAGAGCACAGAGAATGAGGAACTAACGAGAGAAGGAAGAAACCAGGCCCTCTTTTGTGTCCCTGGGCCACCAAATGTGTAACTGCTCCATACTTGCTGCAACAGAACACCCTAGAAGTATGAGGCTGTCACTGTGGCCTACGGAAGTCTTCAGCGTTGACCTGCGGGCCCCTCTAGTCAGAGTGGCACCCTCCACCCAGTCTGCCAAGGCATAAAGGATCAAGACACAGAGTTGCCTGAGTGCCACATCTTTTTTTTTTTTCTTTTCCAAGAGCAGCAGGGAATTCTTTTTTTTTTTTTTTAAATGTGGACTATCTTATTTGAAATGCTGATAATCAAAACTCTCTCTCTCTCTCTCTCTCTCTGTGTGTGTGTGTGTGTGTGTGTACACGTATGATGCTGGGATCAAGCCCAGGGCTTTTGCACTTAGTTACATCTCTGGACTCTGGACTTTTTGATTTTGTTGAGACAGTCTCACTAAGTTGCCTAGGCTGGGCTCGAACCTGTGATCCTCCTGCCTCTACCTCTCAGAGTGCTGAGATCACAAGCCTGCACCATTGTGCCTAGCTAACAATTTAAAGTATCTTTTTTGGGGGGCTTGGGGGAGCCCCAAGCCCCCAGCGGGTGCCCTCTGTTTTACTGCACTTGTGTACCTGAGGGGCTCCTCACTCGGTGGTGAGCTGAAGCTGGACTTCTAAAGACCACAGGAGGAGCAAACACTGCGTATACCAGAGCAGGGGGCGAGAAACGAGGGCTATGAGGAGGAAAGCATCTAGATTTTCAGAGAGAGAGAGAGAGAGAGAGAGAGAGAGAGAGAGAGACAGAGAGAGACAGAGACAGAGAGAGACAGAGACAGAGAGAGACAGAGACAGAGACAGACAGAGAGAGAGAGAGAACCAGCCGGCCAGGACCAGTGCAGGCTGGCCACCCCAAAATGCCAAGAGATGCTTTGCCGCTGGCCACAGAGATGCCTTCTGTCAGTTTTCTGTAGGGCGTCAGCCCTACACAGAGAAGACGGGGGAGAGTCTGAGGACGAGGCGCTGAGGGGGCCGAGCATGGGTAAGTGCTGGAGGTGGTGGGAAGCCTCTCCTCTCACCCTAGCTGCTGAAAAATGAATCACATTTCCATGTGATGGGTGCAGTTCACACCTCGTAAGGGAGCAAGGAGCGACCACAGCCTGACTTTTCTAAATATACCCACCGGGCCCAGCAGCTGCCTGGCCTGGAACTGAGATTTTTGACAGGATGCCGGGCTAGCCCTTGGACTCCTTATCTGCAGGCTGCATCCCATGATAGACCTCTCACGGAGGGACCGGGGCTGCTGCAGGGGGCTCAGACTTACAGACTTGCGTTCCCGGGTAAACACCTGCAGGCAACCCTCACGGCCTCAGGGACGCAGGACCGGACAGCTCCATGGCAGGAATGCCCCCAACCATGCCAGGGCTGCTGGCACAGAAACTTCTCATAGGCCCATCAGGCTTCCAGGTATGGGCACACCACCCTCCCCAGAAACTGAAAAGGTCTCCCTGCTTCTATAACCTCCTGGAAAGTGCACCCCTGAAACCACACATCAGCAGCTGTGGCTGAAAGCTCAGGTCCCAGGGGTTCTAAATCTACTTGGCTCACGCAGTGTCCTGCACACGGGTCCACAGGCTGCCGGGCAGCAGGATGAGGTCCCAGCTCTGCCACTTGTTCTGACAAGCGGTGGTGCTTCCCCCTTTCCCTCCTTGGTGTCAGGATCCAACTGTGGACACAGGAGCGGCTGGAGGTGATGATGCCAGTCTGAGGCCCCTTCCAGCTCTGCATGTCGTGGGTCCCTCGAAGACGGCGTGAGTTCGGAGACAGTGGGGGCAAGGGGCGCTGCCAGCTGTCCATGGAGCCGGCAGACCTGCCCACCTCGTTCTCCCTGTGACTAAGGCAAGGCAGCCGGGCTGCGTCAGGCCCAGAGGACCCACCAGTGAAAGCAGGGCCTGATTAGCGGCCTGACTGCAAAACAAAAAGAGGCAGAAATGACCCAAAGAACGTCGACCTCAGCGGCACTCCGGCCCCTGGCATGGGGGTGCACGCTTCTGCCTCAGAACACCTCGCCTGGACTGGCCCAACCCCAGGGAGGCTTTTGTGTGGCCGGGCTGCCACAGGTGATGAAACTGTTGGCCTTCCAGAATCTTCTGAGCAGACTCTTAGCTGCCAGCAGCTCTGCTAATGATAAGGGCCTGAGGAAAATGCTGCCTACAGAAAGACACCTGGGGCTGCAGCCTCCTAGGTCCTGACCTCCTATGACACGTGCTTCTTGGGGCTGGGGGATGACCACAGGTCTCTCAGGATCCAGCTTCCACGAACCGGTCTGGTTTTGTGAGAGTCTCACTATGTTACCCGGGCTGGCCTCGAACTCCTGGCCTTGAGTGATCCCTCCTCAAGCTCCTGTGGAGCCTGTGCTACAGGTACATGCCACCACACCTGGCTTCATGACCCTGGAGAGGCTGCCTGGGGATGGGGGGGTGTGTGTGTGTGTTACACACGTGGCTTTCGTCCAACGTGAAGCTTAACAGGAAGGCTGCAAGGTGATGTGGGAGGTGAAGGGGAAGTAACTGATAAAGACACGACGTGACAGGCATCAATCCCCCAGATGGAAGGAATTATTAAGTATTGTGAATATACACTATAAAAATGATGACAGAGGAAAAGTGAAGCTTAGCCCAGGCCCCCACCTGTGCCCCAAGGAACAAGGGGTAGCTGGGAGGTGGGAAAGGATTACGGACTTTGAGATCTGTGGGATCTAGTTTGAACCCTGCTCCGTTACTCTGAGAGGCCAGGCCTGGCTCCCCTTCCTGACGTCATCCAAGTTTCCTTTTAAAGCCTAGCACGCGAAAGGGCCTTGGTTAAGCATTGTGGGTAAGTGTCCTGCTATCCTCCGAGACTCTGCGGCACACTGAGCACTGAGGTACAGAGGTGACGTGCCTGCCTTGGCAGGACAGGTGAGAGAAGACAGCGAGGACGACTGTGCTGGGGAAACCCACTACTGTCTCAGTAATTCAGCAAGCTGTTAAACACACAGCCCAGAGCTGCTCTTCACCCCTTACCTGCAGTTGCATGTCACTGGGCCTCCTGCTTGCTGTTTCTCCTTAGCAACCCCAGTACCGTGGGAGGAGCACCAGGGTCCATCTCCGACGTCAGGGAAGGCCGAAGCAGCGTGCAGCTGCAGCCTAGGATGGGAAGGGCAGGTAAGGCAGGGCCGGGGCAGGGAAAGGCTGGAAGGGGCCCACCAAGCATCCAAGCACCTACCGGGCTTTCAGTGTGCGGACAGCAGAGGGGGTGGGGGCACGAGCAGGTGCAGATCAGAGAAGGCCTATGCATTGTGCTCATGGGTCTGAACTGCCACACAAGACCAGTGAAGTCACTGCAGGAGTGTAAGCGGCAGCTGTGCGACTGCTGCACGTTCTGGCTATGGGATGGAGGCTGGATGGGGAGACGGCAGGCCTCTGCTGCCTTCCTGCCAAGAGTTGGCGGCTTGGGTAACAGAGGAGCCAGCAGACAAGGAATCAGGTAGACTTGGTCGATCCTCAGACAGCACAGAACAGACTTAGCAATGGGTTGGTGAGCAGGCGCTGTGGGCATGGAAGAGGGAAGATGGTGCCTGGGCTCCTGACCTGAGCGGCTGGTGGAGGCATCCATGCTGAGGCGAGAAAGGCAGGAGGGGAAGGAAGAGGAAGGAGAAAGATTATGTGGTGGTGGTGGCGGTGGGGGGGGAGGATGAGGAGTTTCACTGAGGGGGGCTGGCCTTAGGGTGCTTGTGGATCACCGGTGGAGATGGCTGGGGAACCCCGAAGCAGGTGCAGGCTTGACACAGAGGCCCAAGTCACTCCCACAGATGGAATGAGGAGAGCCTGCTCCGCTCACCAGCGCCCATCTGGCGAGCCAGTGGGTCCGAGTGCAATGCTTCCCTGAGCGCTCATCTGTCTACATGGCCCTCCCTGGTGGTTGCCAGTGCAGGACAGGTGAGAACGTGGGCTCCTGCTGCCTCATCGTCCCATTTGGCTTAGTGTATGACACTTCTCAATTTAAACATGTTGGCAACGGATTCAATTAAAAAAAAAAAAACAAGCTTAGAGTGGTGGTGCACACCTGTAAATGCCAGCACCATGGGGGGCTGAGGCAGGATGATTGCAAACGTAGGCCCAGCTTGGGTAATTAGGCAAGTTTTTTTTTTTTTTTTTTGAGATACTCTCGCTCTATAGCCCAGACAGGTCCAGAACTCACATGTACCCCAGGCTAGCCTCGAGTCACAGATATCCTCGTCTCAGCTTTCTGAGTGCTGGGATTATGGGCGTCTACCACACCATGACCAGCTTTATAGCAAGATCCCATCTTAAGATAAATAAACAAAGCGCTGGAGATACATTTTAGTGCAAAGGCCCGGGGTTCAATCTCCAGTGCTAAAAACCATCCTATGGGACCAAGCTGGTCCTGAACTCACTATGTAGCCCAGGCTGGCTCGGGACAA
Organism: Ctenodactylus gundi; assembly: GCA_004027205.1. Classification (NCBI taxonomy): domain Eukaryota; kingdom Metazoa; phylum Chordata; class Mammalia; order Rodentia; family Ctenodactylidae; genus Ctenodactylus; species Ctenodactylus gundi. Next base: position 147,595 of record PVKB01002774.1, on the reverse strand, counting down.
TCCACCTGCCTCAGCCTCTGGAGTGCTGGGATTACAGGTGTGCACCACTGTGCCCAGTTCATGTGGTGCTTGGGGAATCAAACTCTGGGACTCAGCACAAGCACTGTAACCACTGAGCTATTCCTCCAGCCCCTTCCTTCCTTCCTTCCTTATGGTAGGAGATATTAAACAAAAAGGCCTCTGCACTGAGGTGGTATACATCTCTAGTTTTTTCTTTCTTTCTCTCTCTTTTTAAATTTTGACACAAGGTCTCCCTAAATTGCCCAGGCTGGGTTCAAACTTACAATCTTCCTGCCTCAGTTTCCCGGAGTGCTGGGAATTATAGGAGTAAGCCACCATGCCCAGCAAGACAACACTCTTTAAAACTGCCCTATGACCCCCGCCATCAGAACTGCCCATGAGAATTACCCTGAAACAGATGACCTATGCTTCAGATTCAGTAAGTACGCGGAGAGACCAGCACTCCGAGTCTTGATGCACATCCTAAGGTGAGAATCTCAGAGTCAGGGGCTAATGCTGACTCAGTTAGAGGAGACAGAAAGTTGGCCTAGCAGGTAGAAGAAACCAGAAGGGCAGGCAACGAGAAACAAGAGCACATCCGGGAAGATGGCAGTGACAGGATGGGAAGATACCGGCTTCTTGGGAGGGATCCCAGCTCCCCTCTTCACAACCCCACCCTCAGCACACCCTGGCTTCTCCCTGAGGAGGAAGAGAGCTGGTCTTAAAGATTCTGATGGAGCTACATTTGCTAGTGCAAGGGACCGGAGCTGATGGGCAATAAGAGGTTGGTGGGCATGGGTGTGGTCTCTTCCATCTCTCCCAGGCCTAAGTGGTAAGTGGGGTCCGGCTGCTCTCTCCTTGGATGCCCTCCTCTCCTTCCTGGCGCAGGCCTCCAGCAGCCAAGGCCTGTGTGGTGGCAGCATGGCCGCATGGGCACTCTGTCTGCGTCTTCTGTGGAGCTAGGGGTATGTTGGGTCAGCGTTGCTCACGTGTGGGCTGGACAGAATAAGACAGGGCAAGGTGGGTGTGGAATTAAATTGGTCTCATAATGTCCTTTTGCCTACACTGGTTTAGGTAGGAGGAATGTTCTCTGAGGTTCTGCCCAGCCTACCAGAACATGACCCTGGAGCCACAGCTGACCCTAACACTCTGCTTCTCTCTGAAATTTTTTGAGTTGCTGGGAATTGAACCCAGAACCTCTGCACTGAGCCTCATCCTCAGGCCTTTTTTTTTTTTTTTAAACTTTGAAACAAGTTCTCACTACATGGCAAAGTTGTCCAGGCTGTGTTCAAACTGTAATCCTCCTGCCTCAGCCTCCCAGAGCTGGCTTTTCCAAGGATTCTGTGTACACCCTCCTGGGGCAAGTGTGGAGCCAGGACTGGGCGTTGCTGAGCCCCAGTCTACCCTAAAACCTTACCAGTGTTCCTAATTCCAGAAGGACAACACTGCATTTTAGCCATAAGGCAAAGATTTGAAAGTGTGCACTAGATTTCCTAACATGGTCACTAGTGGCCCTGAAGACAGCCATGTCAGTGGCATGACAGAAACAGCCAGGCTGGGGTGTGGGAAGGAATGGCAGGTGAAAAGGGCTTGTAGTCACCTCTTCCTGAAGAAAGGTGGAGAGGCGGGGTAGCGGAGGGCATGAGGTCAGGGCCAAGCCAGGAAGAGCTGAGGAGGAGGAAGTGCAGAGAGAAAGCGAGAAGGCGTGAGGGGGAGGGGAGGAGGAAACCTGCTGGAGCACAAAGCTGAGATGGCTTTGCATAGAGATCACCCCATTTTAATGGGAGGAAGAGGATGAGCTCAGGTCAAACAAGTCCACAGACTGGTAGCCAAAGGTGAACGTTGTCTGGATGGTGTTTTCTCTGTGAAATCGGTACTCCTACCCTGGCCTGACGGTTAAGTTGGAGCGAGCTTGCTTGCTTTTCTTTCTTTTCTCTCACTCAAACTCCTCCTGTCTCAGCCTCCCAGGCTGCTGCGATTATAGCCATACGCCACCATGCTTGGCTAAGTCAGAGATTTCAAGAAGACGGAGTTTAAGAGAATTGTGGTTACGATGACAGGCAGACAGCGCCAAGGGAGAGGTACAGAGAACGTATCTTGGCGTGGGACTTAAACCTTTGCAGCACCCTAGAGGCTGCTGGTCCCAGCCTGACCTACTCAAAGAGAAAAGTTCAAACCCACTGGTACACACCTTCAAGACCTGGAAAACAGCAAAGGGCATGTTCCAACAGGGGCTGCTGATATCCCCTAACAATCCTTTCTTACGAGAATGGGTTTTTAACTTAAGAATTCATTTTCTTATTTGATAGTGGATTTTTTTGTTGTTTTTTGCAGCAGAGAACTGAACCCAGGGCCTTTGCCCTGATCTTATACCCAGCATCCCGATCCTTTAATTTTGAGACAAGGTCTTGCTAAATTGTTCATGCTAGACTTAAACTTGCAATCCATATGCCTCAGCTTCCTAGAGTTTAGGGACTACACGTATGTGCCACTAAGCTCAATTATGGAGGTTTATATTAAAAAACAAACAAGCACAAAACCTTAGGAAAAAAAAAAATCTTTGGAGAACCCAAGCTGAACTCCCTCCCATTTCTTCCTCTGGATGAGCCAATAGTCCCCGCTGGGAAAACAGCTACCAACACATTAGTATTTTATGAAGGTGTGTTTAAGGTGCCTTAGCTCTGAAGATGCCTCAAGAGTCAACGTGAAAAATAGGTGTGCATAATCCCACATAGGACTCCTTCTCCGGGAGACAAAAACTGCACACAAAAAAGCCCAACAGCTATCCAGGGTTGATGGCACAGGCCTATAATAATAGCACTCTGGGAGGCTGAGACAGGAGGATCACAAGTTCAAGGACAGCCTGAGCAACTTAGCAACACAGCAAGAGCCTGACTTAAAAAAAAAGGCTGGGAATGTAGCTTAGTGTTCAATCCCTAGAACCTAAATAAATAAATTAGGAGAGAAAACTATTGTTTCCTCTCTTAAAATCACAGAACCCTCTCCCCCAGCATACCCACCCTTCCTGCCATCACTCAGAGCAGCCTGCGGCTGGTGGCATGATCCGGTTCACACAGCCCCTGGGTAATGGATGTGGTATGTTCAGCACAGCTGACACTTAGGCAGCTATCTCTTGAGGAAGACTTCCTATCAGAGCGAGAACAATCTGTGGCATGGACAGAGGCATTCTGAATCTGTGAGAAAATCCACAGTTCAAGAGTCAAGTTAACTCAAGTCCGCAGTGTGCTGAACACGCTGCAGGCATTCTCAGGGCCAGACACAGCCTTATAAGGTGGCCTGCTACGTTCTCATGGGCCAGGCCGCCCTCCAAAAATATCCAGAGACAGAATTAAGAGTGGGAACTGCCCTCCCCGGACATTTCACATATTAACAAGCAGGCTCTCCACTAAAGAGGAGTGCTAACACCTGCTTTGGGACCCAGCTCCAAAAGCCGCTGGCTTTCCAAAAGCAGTAGCAGTAGGTACCAGAATGGGAGAGTGCTGCAACCAGAGGGACTGAGCCTCAAAGCAGTACTTAAGAGAGCTACTTAGCTCTAAAAAGTATTATTTCCTTTACTCCTCCAGAATATACTTGAAAACCTGTCTTTGCTTTATATGGACATCGCAAATGCGTGACTAATTTTCATTGATGTGTCTTTCTGCCCGCTGGCATCCTTGGGCTCAAGCTGTTTTCCAAACTCCTTTAGCTCTCAAGCACAGATCGCTTGTGAGGTGCTGCCCCCCAGCGGGAAGGCCTGACTGCAACTACGTGGAGGTGGAAATGGCAACCCAGCTTTAACCAAGTGCCAGAGCTGAAAACATCTCTGGATTGCACACTCCGAAGGCCTAAGACGGACGAAAAGCACTGCAGTGGTGGGAAGCTGGGCTTCTGGAATTATGGGGTAGGAAATGTGATTTCCTAACATAAAAAGATTAAACTGGGCATTGGGTGCTTAAATGTACAGCCTCTCTCACTTTCTTTTTCTTTTTGGTACTGGGGATTGAATTCGTGCCTTTGCAATGAGCTACACAATCAGTCCATTTAAAAATTTTTATTTGGCAACATGATTTCATGGGTGGGCTACAACTTGTGATCCTCCTGCCTCAGCCTTCCTAAGTGCTGGGGTTGCAGGCTTGTGCCTCTGGACACAGCTCTTTTTTTTTCTTTTCTTTTCTTTTCTTTTTTTAAATTTTGCTTATCAAAAGAAATAGTTAAGAGTGAAGTATTATTTTGTGAAACTGGGGATTGACCCCTCAGCCTCACACGCATTACACGACTGTACCACTCAGCACAGTCCCAGATGGGGAAAATTTTTTGGCTGTTAGACTTGCTCCCGTGACACTCAGGGTATCTCTCTAAATGACTTCTTTTAGCAGTGTTGGGGACTGAACTCTGGAGTTCCTGCATGCAAGCATGCTACCAGTAAGCTGGACCCCAATCCACTTTCCTAAGAGTGTGCCTGTCGGTGGATTAGGTAGTGCCTCACATTTTGCTTAAAAGTGTTAAGTAACAAAATATACAGCTCTCTTTTAACTGTGGTTTTCATTTGTAGGAGAGGAATGTTAATAGGTATGGCTATTTTTGGTAATAGTTGCTTAGAACAGTTCACCCTTAAAAGTATGACAATGAGCCAGACTATTTGTGAGGCTGGGATTTAAAAAAAAATAATGTGGAATTGCAAAGCTAGTTTTCATTCTTGTAAAGGGGAACAGAACATAGCAGTATTTTTAGAACGCAGTCTCTAACTGTAGGTCTCTTCATGATATCAATGGAAATTCCTCCAGGCTAAAGCCTGTGTTAACACAGTACACATAACTGTCACAAAACAGGACAGCGACAAATCAGAAAGCCCCAGATTTCCATTAGCACCCCAAGTCTGTAAAGGTTCTATCTGCCCGATACCCCTGACTTTGAATGTTATCATCTGTCCCTCAGTTCCAGTTGCAGTAATTGTATTTCTCTTTTTATAAAACAGCAGTCTAACTGCAGTGCCAGCAATGGCAGCAGGGTGGGAGGGTGGGGGAGGATGGCCACACGCAGCCTTTAGGATGTAGATGTTCCCCTTGGGACAAGTCCATACATCTGGATGACAGTAATAGTGAACTCAGATGCAGCAGACTCAGGTGGAGCTAGGTGCTGCTCCAAGCAGGAAAGGGGTCACCGGAGAACTAACCAGGAGATGTGCGGCACATGGAGACGTTCTGAAGGGAAGAAACTGGGGCTCGGGAACTAGAGGGTCAGGAGTGAGCTGGTGGGAAGATCCTAACGAGGGTCCCTCTGTTACTTCTCACTATGGGCTTGACAGTAAATAAAGCAGTTGGGAGGATGTTCTGGATAGGGGACACTTTCAGGATGAGGTGCCTGAACTTCACCACATCTAGTTGTCACATATGAAGCCGTAGGGCCACAGTACCTCCCACTCAACTGAGGTAGCTGTACCAAGCCCCAACCCCCAAATCCTTTAAGACAAGGGCTCTCAGCTTTTTGTGGACTGATTTCTTGGATTTCCTGGCCCCTCTTACCCTCAGTAGCCAGCTTGCAGACTGGCTTGGTAAGCCTGAAGACAAGACTGGCAGGGAAGGCCTTTCTAGAAATCTCTTAATAAAAGCCATCCATTTTCTCTGTATGTGCACCTGTACGTGCAGAAATGATTTTAAACTTGTCAAAAAGTCCATTAACAGAACCAAACCCTTCCACATTACTGCAATACTGCATACAGGCCAAATCCAAGCAGAGCACACACCAGTTTATTTTGAAATGCAACACTGATTAGTATGTTATGAATACAACTTATTACCACATCGACATTATCAGGTAAAAACAGCTTTCAAATGCATGCATAGAAAGTTAAGCGTAGTCTTAGAACTTCTTATTTCTAAATATACAAAAAATACATTTAAATTATATAATTTTAGTGAATCAAAGACTTATAAAATTACAATTTTGGTTTTCACAACATAGAAAAAATACAAAAGTGACTCTATATATGTTTGTATAATGTTTTTTACCCAAATTTCAAAGGAGCAGTGTGTACTGAACCTCATCTTTTAGAAGAGTTTATCTGAAATTTAGAACTTAAGATAATTTGCAGGTTGAACCACATCAATGCCAGCCTTTTATCGGAAACAAATAACCAACGCAAGAAGTGAAAATGAGGGCGAGATCTCTTCATTTGCCTCCTTGGTGCTTCATGTTCCTCCCCCAAGTTTGTTGCTGAGGACACTGCTGGTCTGGGTGCACGGTGCTCTCTGCCAGGCCCCGGCTCTTGGCTCTCATGGAGCCTTTGATAATGGTAGATCACCAATGATCAACTTGGTGACCCCCACCAAAGCACAGAACACAGCAAGGTGAAGATCAATAGCCTGTGCCCATATCACAGGGTGCTGCTGTGCCCTTCAAAGGAGCCTCTCGGTGAGGAGAGGGCCCTGGGGAGACCTGAACTCAACTGCCTGTGCTGGGAGGAGGAGGATGACACAATATCCATTGAACAGCACCTTCCTTGGTCACACTTTACAATAAGATGTGACATTTGGTGGGGCTGGGTGTTCTCCTACTTTAAATGAGAAATTAATTCATGTTAGGGATAAAAAAAAAAAAAACCCTACCAGTTACTGACAAAGGTTACTTAAGGACAGAGTAATATCTGCTGTATTTTAAACGCTGTATAAAAACATACTCTGGGGTGAGACCCTTTTTAAAAAGGGAGCTGTATGCTGCACCTTCACTGCCGAAGTTCAATTTGATGAAATACACTGTTCTGCAACAGAACATTTTTCCTAAGTAGTGACAAATTATAATAAGAACCTGAATAAAAGTCCCACAATCCTGAAAATCTGCATTTTCACCCCATTTTCTATGGCAATTTCAAAATCAACTTAACAAAATCTTAATCAGATGAAGTAATAACTGAAGCTGATTTTACTTTATAGTAGAAAAGGCAGAAAAAGAATGAAAAATAATCTTTACCATATATTTTTCTACTAAATACAAGATCAGATTCTAATCCCAGCACATCCAAGAGGGCTGCCTTGAAGTAGAATATTTCAATGTTTAATTTAAAAATAATTATATATCTACCTGCATTAGATTTTCAAGCTCCTGTGAAAATATGCATTTTAATGTTTAGTTTCTCGTTATGACATTCTTGTGATAGTAACAATTATATTTTAAGTTACTAAGCCAGACTTTAAAAATTTTAAAGGTCAATGGAAAAGAAAAAAAAAAGGCTCCAAAGGAAGATACTGTGTTTAAAAATCCAGTGCACATCTACACTTGGGCTTCACATTTTCATCCCATTCTGCGCACAGTCGAGCAATTAAGCAGCACAAAGACAGCACGTTAATTAGACAATGTCCACAGGACCCACTGATTTCATGGCTGCTCCAATATGCACAGACAATACTGCTTTAAGCTCACGACTGCCCATATGAACACATGCCACCTCTTGTCTATCATGGGATGATAATTAACACAGAATCATAATTAGGGAAGAGGAATAAATAAAAATTTAAAAATAAAACAATGGTGTATAAAGCCATTCTTGAATGTTCAGACTACGTTTCTAAAGTGCCACCTTCCATGTGCTTTAAATAACAGAGTCCCTATTCCTGTGTGGCAAAATGGGCTTCCAGTCCATAAAGAAGACCAGGTACTGGAAAATACATTCCTCAGAGGTGCTCCGAGACTGGTCTGTGAAAGGTACTTGTCACCAGATACTGAGCTCTATCTACCTCTTGGAGAACTGTCACTTGTGAAAACATGGTTGAGGCTGAGCTCTAAGGTAGGTAGGTTCTTTATAATACATACAGAATCATTAAACTCAAGCACTTTTCTTAAGAGGCAGGCAATAATGATGTAACTGAAACAAACAAAGAGGGTTCTAGTTTTTTTTTTTTTTCTGATTATGGACACTACCCCAAAGCTCCACAGGCATATACATTTCATAATTCATTCACTAGATACGAGGGGGCTAGGTCCCAGCCATAACTTCAGAGCATTCCAGAGAGCAGAGTTTGCCACTTCAATATTACAAAGAGGTTTCAGCATGCAGTCAAGTACTCTGAAAAGGGAGCGCCAGACACACTGTGGACTAACCTGAGCTCTGCTGCCAGCCAGGCAGCCCAGGCACAGCTTCCTTACTCTGACTGACTGTAACTCGCAAGCAGTCAGGTACAGGTCTCTGTGTATTGGGACGAGAAGAATGCAGGAGGAGAGAAATGCCAAGTCCCTTTCTAGCGCCATCGTAAGTACTGGGAACTTCTGGTTGAAAGAGCATGCTGAAATGGATGGGACAGGAGATTTTTATGAAACAGCCTTCTTTTTGTTGTTTATTTGTTATAAAATCCCAGGCCAATGTGACACTGGATTTTGGTTTTTTGTTTTGTTTTTTAATATTTTAAAAATAGTTCTTACTTATTTTCTATGAAACGTATTGGAAACTCAAAAAGTCTGCAGCATTTTTTGATCACTGAAAAGTTTGGTTGGGTGGGGCGATGGTGCATGAAGCAAGAACTATTCAGCTTTCTTGTGTTCTTCAGTATTGGAAAGGATCTTTCTTCTCTGGTGTATCATGTGGAAGTATAACTGGGGGAAAACTGGAAGAAAAGAAAGAAATGGTTAAGGAGACCATTTAAAATAGCATGTTCTACTTAGAGCACAAGGTCCTGTGGTCCTGCCTGACCCCTTACCACTGTCCTGTCCAGAAAGGAAGGAAGCAGGCTTGGGGAAGGGCAGAGGGAAGCACTGAGAGACTCCCATCTGCTTCAACTGAGGGGAAGAATGATATGGAGAGCTATGGTCAACAGACACTGTTGTTCTTACTGCCACCGATCAAGATGCTAGAGCTACCAAATACTGTTCTTTCTTTTATGCTCCACAATGCTGGACCTCAAATCTGTGTCTGTCACACATGCTACCCAGTGCTGTACCACAGAGCTCTTCTCCTAACCTTGCCAATGACACTCCTTCATATTCATGCTGCTCAGTTTCAAGACACCAGGTGTACAGTAAGTATCACGAGGTGATAAAATCATTACTATTTCAAACAGGAGAAATTCAAGCCCCCAGAGAGAGTGAGGAACATGCCTAGGGTTTCACAGTAAATTTCTGGGTCAGGGCTGAGCTCTGAGGTCCCACCCCCGATCTGGCCCAGCCCATCTCAAGGGTGAGGAGGAAGGAGCCTCCTAAAAGCACTTCCCAGGAAATGCTGTTCTCTGAATGGGAAGACAGGAGGAGGCAGGCTACAGCACACCAGAGCGGGGTCTGGTGGAAAGGGAGCTGGTTTCCTGGGTACTGGCTCGCTAATGAAAACCTTCCCAGGTAATATCTGAAAATAAGCAAGGAAGGGGAAAGCGCCTGGTGTCAGTGTGTGGGGCCAGGGATGCTGAAACTTCCTGCAACATGGTACATTCCTCCCAGCCGGCAGCTGTGAACCCCACAGGCCAAAGGCATGCCCACTGAGAACTGACAGTCAGAGCCACTGGCCTTCCATGGCTACGGTAAGCTCCGGCTGCACACCTCCACACCGGACTTCCCTGAGCTGGTCTTCACCTATGGCTCCCTTTCTTTCTTCCCCTCCCCCTCAGATGACTTCAATCTCTACTTTTTAGACAGCAACTTGTATTTTTTGGCTGGCAGCTTCTACTCTTGCCAACTGTCCCCAGACAGCTCCTTCCTTTTTAAATGGATTCCAAGCTGGCCAAATTTCAAACAATCCTCCCTAAGTATGCAGAGACATCGAGAGATGCATGCAGGCCTGCTGCAGAGAAGTTCAGCATGAGCCGCCTATTTGCACGCAGGAAAGTATTCACAAGAGAGATTCAGTATATACAAGTAATTCAGTAGGAGAGAACTATTTTGGTACAGAAGCCAGAAAATTTGACAAGCTCTATAATGTAAAAACTAGAAGTAAAGATATAATTAAACCATGAAGAATGCTAATTGTAGTCATTAAGAAATGCAGGGCAGTTCACGTTTCTAGCTTACTTTAGCGCAGGGCAGCTTTCTGAGTTGAGGGCCCCAAGACTCTCTTGCTTGCTCTATCTGTGGTTATATTACCCACAAAGGGTAGTGATAACCTTACTGTCAGTGCAGGGGCCCAGGGAGGACACTGACCTAGAAGCCATTCACCAGACTCAGTGGCAGGTAAAGCAAGAAGAAAGCCAGTGTTTTTTCCCAGGGCAAGGCCTGACAGATGCCAGAAAAGGGGCAGATGGTGGCCTTTCATTCCCTTGCAACTCTAAGAGGCTCCTCAGTGCCAGAGGAAAGGAGTGTGTATGGGAGGCCACGGGCTGCCAGGCTGATCTCTGCAGTTCCAGTGGTCATGAGTCCTTAATACCGTCCCCAGTGGAACGACCCATGCATTCAAGCTGAACCCAACCACAACAGCTGAACCAATTCCCTCTTAACTGCATGGGGCTTCACTGTGGAGACACTACACAATCCCCACCTGAAAACAGGCCATTGGGAATTTGACCTACTGATCTTCCAGCTCAGGACATGCCACAGGGAAGTAAGTCACTGTGCATGCAACTGTATCTGTCTCTGTGTGCTGAGAGTAAGGACCAGGAGTGCTACTCAGCCTTCCTCTCCTTAAGAAGATGGCCCATCCTCAGCATACTTTCCCCCTCAGGAGAGGAGTAACTGGAGAATGTCAGCACCTAGGAATGCTCTGCCTCCTCAGCTTCTCCACAAACCATAGCCATGGTTATGGTCACTGACAACTGAGAAAGCACCAGCTTCTTGGGGTCCCCACCTTGCATTCACGTTTCTCAACCCATTTTGTCCCTGCCCCTATAACCATCTTTTGCCAATTCTGGAGGTGGGAAATGGAGACAAGCCCTGGACACCTACTGAGTCCAGCAGATACTGTCCTGTCTGGCCAGTGCACGCTGCAGCAGAGGTTAATGTGAGGAATGCATTGCCAGGGACCCCACGAGGCCCTTAGGTGACCACATGTCCAGGGCAAATTCTGGGGGCTACAGATGAAGCTATGTCTGTGACAATGGCTCAGGACGGCAAAAAAGGAATTATGTTACCAATATATGTATATCATCAACTTCTCATCAGAGAATATGAAAAGAACCTTGAGGCTAGAGGAATGGCACAGCCATTAAAGCACTTGCCTAGCAAGTGCAAGGCCGTGAGTTCGATTCCCCAGCACCACATAAAGCTGCAGTCCCAGCACCTGGGAGTCTGAGGCAGGAGGATTGCCATGAGTCTAAGGCCAGCCTGGGCTACGTAATTAGTTCAGGACCAGCCTGGGCTATAGAGCAAGACCCTGTCTTGGGGGAGAAAACGGAACCTTATATTGTAGAAAGAAAACCAAATTTGGCAAAGGAGACAGCAAGTCGACAGCCATCTCGCCCAATGCCGCATTTTCTTCTTACAAATATGGAATGGAGCATTGGAAAGTTGGAAATGTGCAGCCAACTGGGCTGAACTGTACAAATTGGTCCTGATAGTAACAACCCGATTACTGAAAATGCTCAGGGCCACTGACAGGCCAGTAGCACAGGGCGTGTCAGCAGCATGAGAAGGGACCTACAGGAGGGGACGGGCTACCTGCAATCCTGTGCTTGGATGGGTGGCAGAGGAGTTCGGTGGGAATGTCTGAAATCCACTCTTTCCCCTGGTCTGTTAAGAGTTAAGCTGCCTTTTAAAAAGAATTTTATTATGCTGTAATGAGCCAATTCTCTTATCAAAGGGGGGCTGAGAGTGGAAGGAGGAAGGAAGGTCAAGAAAACTGAGTTCTGCTGAGAGGAGAGTCTGGCCCTACTTTCTACAAGACAGCTGGCCTGAGGTCTGTGCACTCTCTCCTCTCTTCCGTTTCCATCAAGGCCAAGAAGGAAAATCCTGTAGCGCTCGCTGTTTCCCTTCAGAAATCCTACCACCACGGAGGGCTGCCTATGACTGGCCAGCCCTGTCACTACATCAGGAGGGCAGAAGGAAGAGGCAAAAGGCTTAGCACATCAGCTGGCTACCAGGGCACAAAAAAGATTAACAAGTGCAGACAGGAGGTGGATGCCTCAGGGAGCTGCTCCCACTGTGAAATCCTTTGCAACAGACTGGAATCTCTTCTTCGTGATATAGCGTTTCACCTTGTAGCTCTGTTCTGGTCTGGCAACCTCTCTGCCCCAGTCAGCTACTGGCTAATACTGGTGTATGCCCTTGCCATTTTTTATCTGGTGGCATTACAGATTTCACCTTGTAGCTCAGGCTTGCCTTGAATATGTGATCCTCCTGGCTCAGTCTCCTGAGTTCAGGTGTTGCCACCATGCCTGACCAAACTCAAAATCTTGTAAGAACTCTGAAGTTGAGACCCCTGGGTTTCTGTCAATACATAATTCCTTGTTATCATTTATGCACATCATACCCTTCTGCACTTTTCTGGTTATCAATATGGCACAGATTAGAAGGAAACCCTGTGGCACCCATTGGGATAATACTCTGGTAAAATGGCAACTATACATTATTGTTCTAGAGATGGGAAAATACAAATCTAAGGGATTCAGAAAATTAGGAAAGTAAAAAATGTTAGCCTTTATTACATAAATGTTTAAACTCTTCCGTATTTGTCTTCTGTTTGAAAATCTACTACCCTAAAAGTTAGAGTATCCTATAAGATGGCCAACTATCCTAAAGATGGCCTTTAGTCACTGTGATCTGACATGAGGAGGATGTGTATATGTGTGTGTGGGGTGCTGAGGAGCAAACCCATGGTCATCACACTGAGCTATAACCCCAGCCCTTTTTATTTTTACTTTGAGACAGGGTCTTGCTAAATCTCTAGGTTGCCTGACTGGCCTTCAACTTGGCAATCCTTGGCCTCCCAAAGTGGTGGGATTATAGGTGTGTGCCCCGTAAAGGGGAGGATTTAATAATGAATGCAGACTGCAAAATGAATCATGAAAGCAGGACTGCATCCAAGAATTTCTCCAAGATGAATGTTCACATGAAATCTGGATATAGTTTTTTTTTTTTCACAATGCATGAAATACAATTTTCCACAGAGGGATACAAATGCATGTGACTGTTGGAATTGTACACTGAAATAATGCTGGGGGCTGATGAAAAATCCACCCCCTTCTGAATTTAATCTCAGGCTCAGGGGAGACTCTGGTATCCATTATAGATTAAGGCAAACTCTGGAGTTATGATGGATACAAAATAGCTAAATGAGAAAGAACAGTAATATTCTATGTCCTCGGGTATAACAAAGTCCTTTTGCTATGTAGAAAGTGGTCACAGGAATGATCATCTATTATTTGAATTGGAGAAACAGACCACCAGCTTCATCTCGCAGGAGCGTGGACCAGGCCTCTTTGTCTCTGCCACTGAACACGCCCCACTGCACATTTGTTTCTCGCATTTAAACCTTTGGCAGTGCCAGTCACATAACTGGAAACCATCCTGAAGGGAACACTGTGTTTTATTTAGGGATTTTAGAGCTCAAGAAGAAAATGAGAAACGTAGGGGAAAAAAATCTGTTTTCATTTTGTTTCTTATTTCTAGTTAAACTGCCCATCTCTTTTGATACAGCAAATGATGCAAAAATCTTTTTACAATGTTTTTCACAAACCATAATAAGCAGTTCTCAAGAGACAGGAAAATAAAAATCAAGGTAAGGACTATTAGAGGCTAGCTTTTTTGTTTTCTACTCAATACTTAGACCCAAAATAAAATTAATCTATCCTGGTATTCAGTGTTTCAAACCCACTCACTGAGAAGGGCTGCATTCTGGCAGCTATATTGACAAGGGTTTATCCTTATTCAATTATTATGGGAGAAAATTCTCTTTGACAGTCAGCATTCAATGAGATCAGTGTTCCCAGTAAATTAGATTTACATTTACTTGGATATGGTGCAAAAGCAAAAAGACTTTTACTCTAGCTACTGTGAAGCCAAATTCCCCTCCTTTTACGTTAGTATGTATCTGCAACATATAATAGTTACATTAAACTTGAGAATTTTGGGCACGTACAAATCACGTCAACTTCACATTCTCTTCCCATCCTATGGAGCCTTTTCGTTTCTTTTCGAGATAGGGTCTGCTCTGTAGCCCAAGCTGGCCTCAAACTTACGATGTAGCTCAGGCTGGGCTCAAACTCACAGCAAGCCTCCTGTTTTAGTTTCCCAAGTACGGGATTCCAGGGGCACACCACCACACCCAGCTTACATGTTGTCAAGGAACCAAACTCAGGGCCTTATGCTTGCTATGTAAGTGCCATAATGGCTGAGCTTAGTCCCAGAGCTCATGGGACCAAATTTTAAAGCAAAAATAAATATACATAAACACACATACATATATATAAAACTATTTACTTACGTGGAATGTAGGAGATCATTATGAGAATTAGGAATGCATAGTAGTCAAAGGAGAAGTTGTATTTGTTAGGTAAACTGATGGAGTACAGGCCAGCCTGTCTGACAAAGGGCAGAGCCGCATATATTGTAAGCAGTTCTCCTGACACTCCCATAGGGTACAGCACAATGAAAAGCGTGTACCTGAAACAAAACACAATACCCGAGCCTGAGGCACAAAGCCAGCTTCAGAGGAAAGAAGTTCTCCCACCTTTCCAATCAGTCCTGGTCTTTTAGAATGCTATTGTTCCTATGTTCTCCATTTACCTACTATTTAAATTCAGGCTTTGTACGGAGACCATAGAAACAATGGCATTCTAAAAGACTTATAGCAGGTGCACCTAATCAATGTTCTAAAACATTAAATGTGTTCAGTCAGCCTCAAAGTTTGGTCTGACTAAACAAACGGCTCTTCAGAACAACTAGGAGGATGCTAAATACTGGTGAAGAGGGTGTACTAAGTAATAGCTGACACCGAGGGTCCTGGTCTGTGAGACTGGGAGTGAGTGAGCTAGGAAAAAGGTGCTGGAAAGTACTGTCTAGGAAACTCAGAACACAAATCAAGTCTCTTCTGTGGACTGGAAACAAAGCAAAACAAAACAAAACACCCCACTAAAACATGTACATTGTTAATTTTCTCAAAGATTAGACATGCTACAGTGAAAAAGGGAATAAATGCTTATTTTTAAAGCATTTTAAAAGTCACAATAGTTTTTGGTCATGTACAATTTTCAATTGAAAAAGCACAATTACAACTATTATCACATGAGAGGAGTCATAAAAATTATTTTCAATTTGAAAGTTGTCTCCAAAAAATTCAGAAAGTGTCATTATGCCAAGGAATAACCTGACCCTAGAAATCATCTGAGTATGAGAACTGCTAAAGGAGTCATCAGCTCCGACGTTGAAGAGCCTTTGTCTGTTCACTGCTCACATCCGACACCGGAATTTAATCTTCGGGGTACAAAATATTGTGCTGAAAAATCTATGATGGTAAAGCAAAAGCCACGTTTTCCTTGCCAACTTAGCTCACCAGCGACGAGAGCAGGAAAGACTCTTTCACAGGCTGTGGAGAAAAATAGGCAAAGGAGCCGTTCTCCAACAGGAAAATCAGGGATTGGCCAAGAGCTTCCCCGCCAACTCTGGGGGACGGCTCTTGCAGTGGCTCTGCAGGCTGGTTAGTAGCTGCTGTCTTCCTAGCCTTCCTCTTTTCTAGTAAAAATGTTTACTACAAAAAATAATAACAGTAAATAAGGAGTTCTCATACTTGAAATGTTGGAAACAATTGAATTGTGTCCTTAATTTAGCCACTTAACTAACAAATTGTCTAAAACCACTGTTTTCTTCTATGAAAAGAGGTATTTTTGCTCCATGGCCAATTCAATGATCCTTCGGTTTTGTTTTCCCACAGCTCACACCCCACGCCAGAGTCTTCGCAAACTCAGGAAACTCTTCACAACTCTCTCGTGGATTAGTTGATAAACACTAAACTATTTTTTGTCCATGTCTTAATGAACATAACTGATAAAAATAACAAGTGAAGTAAAACTGATATAAGCTAAAACTACCATGTAATGTTTACAAGTTTACCAAAGAGTTATGGCTTCATGCCAAAACTGATGCTAAGAAAACTGGCATTGGTCCCCCAAAACCCCCAAAATCAGAAACCCCCCAGAAGCAGAAGTTCGTTCATCAGCAAAATTTGCTAAGGGCAGATATTACATTAACTCTCTACTGAATTATTCAACTGGGAAGAAGTTATTCCAATAAAAACAACAAGTAAAATACAAAGATTTTAGAAGTGTTTCTATTAATCAGAGTCCTTATCCTGGTGAACTATGTCTTCCAACCTCCGTTTCATACAAAATTACTTTCAGAAAGTTGGAGGTAACAAAGAACAGAAGGCACCAAAAGATAAATAATTTCAAAGGATGGATGCCATGATGCATCATTTCAAAAGCTGGTCTTAGCTCCATATACTAATTTTTTACCTGGCCCACTTTATGAGGTAAGGTAAATGGTTTAGTAGACTGAATGTATAGAAGGAGTAGCGGATGATTTCGGTGATCGTCCAAGCAATGACAAACAGGAGCACACTGTCTTCACTCTGCACCTGATTGAGAAGGAAAGAGAAGAGAAAGCAAACACCAATGTTAAAGGAGAGGCACTCACAATGCGCAGAGCCAGCAGGGCGCTATCCTCAGTGGCCATGGGTGGCACTGCATAGAAAAGATTTACCAAGCAGAGGCATGCGTGCCTGCTGCAACTGCTGTGTGAGCCAGGTGGTAAGGGCCTCCCTGTACTGGTGAGTAAGATCTGCAGAGAAGGGAACTAGAGGAGAGGTAGCCCCCAGGAAGATACAAAGGAGAGATTCTGCAGGTCCCGGTGCTCCCCGCGAGGCAGGGGAAGGGAAGCATACCAGTGGGAGCCAAAGCAGTTAGTAGGGAGTGTGGAGGGCTGACTGGTAGAAAGGTGGGACCACTGCGAAGAACTTTAATGGGATCTGCATGACAACTGGGAATTCAAGGCAGGGAAGAACTGATGACAATCACCAGGGAGGCCTATTTACACGGGTCCACTAAGGGCTTCTTGCCTGACACTAGGCTTGGCTTAACTCCTCCTCTGTTAGAGAAGCTGCCATGCTGGTCACAAGAGGCGGCTAGAACCAGAAGAGCTGTGGCTGTGCAGCCTCCTCTGAGACTGTTTTTAAGGAGGAGGAGAAGAAAAAAACCTTTAAAGAGTGCCTTTGGGTACTCTATAGATGTTCTCTTGCACAGGAATTTAAGGTTTGTAGGATTAACTTCTAATACCTCCCCATCCCACTCCAGCTGGATGTATAATGATTTTTTGTGCTCAAAAATCAGTAATAAGAAAGCTCACACTGAAATGTACTTTACTGGTCCAAAGTGACCCACCAACTGATGTGAATAAGAAATTTCTTTTGATAATACGAGCAAATGTCCACTCCAAGCTGGACTTTCTCTGCCTCGCTCAAAGCACCTAACACAGCAAAGGTGTGGCATTCTAGCCCTCACTTTGCTTCTTTCCATCTGCAGTGTTAATAGTTTTTAGCACTTACCATCTTTCTCAGAAGTGTACATGGAGTGATCCACCTACACGATGAAATAAGTAGTCATTTACATAGCTATTAACTAAATTGTTCTGACAAAAGATTTCATAAATGCATAGTTACTATTCTCTAAAAATAATAAGAATTTTATACTGTCAAGAGCAAGAGTACTTTTTGTTTCCCAGGTGCCTTTCTATTAGTCAAAGTGAAGCAAAAGCTAAAACATTTAAAGGCTTCATGTTGAGACTCTTCAGTCTGTCCACAAAAATCTATCCAAACTAAAATACAAATTTACAGCACATATTTTTTTCATGTTGTTAGAGTTCTGCCTTATCTGAAGGTGGTATGCTTTTACAGGTATGGCCTAATCCTTGCCTAAAAACATCTGGGTTATAACAGAGTTCCTCCAATATACTGCACCATAAAAAGCATTCTGAAAGCAAGGAGTATGTTTTATTCATCTTTTGTTTTCCAAAAGCACACGTGCTTTTCACAAGTAGGAACTCAGTAACTTATTTGTGGAACAAAGGAATTCAATCCTAATCAAGTCACTCTAGGACTAAATTCCTTTCTTTTTGGTACCTGATAGCAGTTGTATGTACTTTTACTGGCTCTCCAGTAGACAGGTAATAATCATAAAAATCCCTGATCAGCTGGACATGGTAGTACACACCTATAATCAACAAAATAAACAAACAGAAATAAAACAAAACCAAAAATCTCACTACCAACCAATTTTGTGCCAGTCTAGAAACTTGTTTTAAGATTACATCATAAGTCTTTTTAACAACTTGGGGATGAGGGAAATGGCCATGTTGTGCACCGATAACTTCAGCTCCATGGGAAATGTATCATTTAAGGAAGGACTAGAACACAGAACTCAATCCTATCCCCTTGGCAAACAGCTATTCAATAACACAAAACAGGACAAAATGTAAAGAGAGTTAAAACCGGTAAGTGCAAAGAGACTTGAGCTGGTACTGTACTCATGCACACAGCAACATTTTTCACAGTAGTCAAAAATGGAAGTAACCCAAATGTTCACTGATGTATAACGTGTGTAAAATGTGGTATAATACACATGACAGGACATTACTCAGCCTTAAAAAGGAAATTTGTACACGCTACAACATGGAACCTTAAAGATATCTGACTCAGTGGAATAAGCCATTATATTAGACAAATACTGTATGATTCCACTTATATGCAGTACCTACAATAGTCACATTCAGAGACGGAAAGCAGAACTGAAGCTGCAGGAGCTGGGGAAGAGGAAGGGGAGAATTACTATTTAACTGGTACAGAGCTTCAGTTTGAGAAGGCAGAAGCCATTCTAAAGATGGATAGTAACAATGGGTATACAACAATGGGAACCCAGCTGATGCAATGGGACTGTCACTCAAAATGACCAACTTGGTAAATTTTATATTATATACAATCTACCACTATTATAAAATAAATTCAAAAGCCGGTGAGATCAAATTTAGTGGGGTGAATGCAAAGTTATGATTTGGCAACAACAAAATGACTCCAGTACAGAATGAAGATCATAAGCTCAGCTATGATGCCCAGAGACTGGAAGCACAGGGTGATGGTGTAGGGTGATGGTAATTCTGACAGCCTAGGCAACTTACCTGTCACAAAATCAAAAGTACAAGATGGGATAGATGTAGCCCTGCATGAAGGCCCTGGGTTGGATCTCCAGTTTCCATCTGCTACATATAACTAATGGATAAAATCAACAGGGAGTGTTTGGAATAAGAAAACCTATTTAACAAACCAGGTGACTAACAATGGCCACCTCATGAAGCTGAGTGCTCCCACACCCTGGACATATACCCCACCTGAGACTGTGAGGGAGTTCCACAAAGGGTGGAAGGCAGGACTGGATGGTAGACAAAGGCTTCCACCCACCATTCCTTGGAAAGGTGTGCGCACATGATCTCTGCATGGAAAAGGCATGAAACACTGGCTAATTTTATCTTCCTAGCATGAGCTAAAATTTCTCTGGCTTGGAAAAACAAGTAGAGACTAGTACCTCTTAAAAATATTTTTCCTTCATCAAAGAAGGAAGAAGCTGAGTTGCATGCAGTCCCAATTGTTTTGGATGCTGGGGTGGGAGGATCACTTGAATCTATGAGTTCGAGACTAGCCTGATAGTGAGACTCATCTCAATAAACAAACAAACACACATGGCAGAAGAAGGCAGGAAGGACCAAACAGAAGAGCGATTATTGCTGAGTAGAGTATTTCTCTGGCTGTTTATTTCTTCCTTGATGGCAAGGTCTTCAAATGCACATCACTTGTCTTCCTTGGTTCTGGGCACAAGACAAGTGCAAAAATCAATGACCTTTAAACTGGATAACTATTTTTTTTCTTTTTTGAAAGGTCAAAGTTGAGAGTATTATTCCAAAAAAGCAGATTCTCCTACTGAAGTTCAGTGACATAAAAAATAAAAAGATTAACCAATAGGTTCACAGAAGTTTTGCTTTGTAAATTTTTTTTAAACTCAAGTTTTGCTTAGAAGGGTTTTCTGTATGTGACAAGCAAAGAATTAGTATGACAAAAAGCTCAACTCAGGTGCTTTTCTGAAGTAAAAGCTAGAAACATACAATTTTTAAAATTATCCAGAACAAGAGGGTTAATTATGTTCAAATATTTACATGCAATGTTCATAACAGTATTATTATTCTTAATAGCTAAAAAGTAAGAACAACTGAAATATCAACTGGAAAAAGGATAAACAATGTTGTGTGATCAATAGCCACACAGTAGAATACTACCCAGTAACATAAAGAAAGAAATTCTGATGCATGCTGTAATATAGATGAATCTCAAAAATACTAATGTCAAGTAAAAGAAGCCAAGTGCAAATGACCACAAATTATATGATTTCATCTTTTATGAAAGGACCGGAGTTTGGAAAAGGCAAAAGTGGAGACAGAAGGAGATGGAACATTTTAAAACAAGATGTGGTGATAGCTAAACAGCTTGATAAATTTACTAAAGAGCACTGAATTGTATGTTTAAAATGGGTGAATTTTAAAAAAGCATAGTCCTGTAAAGTTAAAAGAGATAAACAATATGAGGCTTGCTTTAACTACATAGTACTGCCTTTGAAGGGAAAATGAAGCCTTTGGGGCAAAAGGGGGAAGAAAAGAGATAAGGACATTTATCACGGTTTACAAAGAAGAGGGAGAGTAAAAGACAGGTTTAGGACTAGCTGCCCACACCACGGAAGGCTATGTTTTACAGATGCACCTTCACAAGGAGGGGCACAAACAGCGGGGTGCTGGGAGGCCGCATATGGGAGGTCTCCCTTCACTGGCCCGGGCCTGTGTAGTGGGTACTCCTGCGCCACAGATGCCGTTTCCACCTCTGCTCTGAACGAGGGAGGCAGCCTGGTGTAGGCGGCTTGTGTGATTTAGCCAAGGGAGTTTACACAGAAATTCAAGCTGGAGAAACAAATGGGCACAAGAGAAAAACCTTTACACACAAATAGCATCGTATGTTTGACTATAAAAGGCATGGGGAGTATCAGTACTGGAAAAGCTGTCGCTTTTGTTACATTGAAAGAAAAACAGATGGTGCACGCAATATACCACTATTGTAGAAACCCTATTATTCTCAGCACTTCGGAACCGCTGCTCCTCACTTGGGTGGTTAAGAACTCCCCTAGACCAAGTTCATTTCCTTTTCCTGACACCCTTTTCATTGGGTAGAGGAGAGGAGAAAAGAGAGATTAGAGTGTAGCAAAACCTGAGACGGTGGGCCTAGAACCTTTTCTTCAAAAAACTGAGAAGACTGTCTATCTTGGTCTATCCTAGCTGAACACCACACTATACGGTGGCTTCAACAATGGAAGCTCATTCCCCCTCAGCTCTAGAGGCTGGAATTCTGGCTTCTGCTGAGGCTCTTTCTGAACTGGGTGGGGCCGGACACCTTCTCAAAGTATACAGGGGCAGGGGCATCCCCTGGTACTCCTGTAAGGGCACTGGTCCTTCATGACCTCATTTAAGCTTAACTATTTTCCAAAGGCCTCATCTCCAAACTCCATCTAGTTGTGAGTTACGGTTTCTACAGATGCATTTAGGTATGTGCATGCAGGGGAGGGACACTCTTCAGGCCAGAGCAATACTCTACAGGCTAGGTGCTGGCAATGGGCTCCGGAAAGCAAGTGATTCAACTGATGCACTGGGTATGAATTCTATCATATATTCATCTTTGCTGTTTTTACACTCTAGGAATCTAAAATTGTGATTACAAATTGCAGAATTGCGCTGGCCCGCCAGCCAACCTTGCTTCAGGTTCATGCACTCTCCCAACTTCTTCCCTCCCTTCTGATGACCTCTTCACTACATGGATGTCTTTCTCTAGCCTTTTCCTGTATGTGTGAGGGCTATGGAGAATCTGCATATGGACATTCTCTTCTTAGTGATGAGCATGCATTTCAGGAAATGTAACATCAAAGGATTTCATCATTGTTTGAAAATCATAGTACTCTTATGAAAACCTAAATGATACAGCTTACTAGGCACCAAGTGCACACTTCTGTATGTGCTTTACTTTTATAGGACTGGCAACATGCCGGGTTTGTTTACATCAGCATTGCCACAAACAGGAATCATGTAATGTACTGGGAGGTCACAACAGGTCGCTAAGCAACAGCAACTTTCCCAGCTCTGTTGTAATCTTCTGGGACCACTGCTGTATGGTCCATTGTTGACTGAAATGTTATGCAGCACATGACTGTATGTACAACTGATGAACACTCTGGAACAAGAAAGTACCCTTGTAAAAATATGAATAGCAGGCTTTCATGCCATACCATCTTAAAATCTCAGTAATGTCTTTCTGTGTTAAAATATATGTAGCATAACATTTATCATTTTTATATTTTTATGATTTATTAGTATTAAACCTATTCATCACCTTGTACAGTCACCACCACTACCGGTTTCCACAACTCTTATCTCAGACAGGAACCCTGTACCTAATGAGGTGATTCCCCATCTTCACCTTCTATGCCCCTTACAGCCATTACTCTACTTTCTAAGAATTTGTCTGTTCCAGCTACCTTTTGGGTCAGCCTGATTGAATTTAGTATACTGCTTTCAAGGTTCATCAATAAGGAATGCTCCTTTCCTTTTTAGTACTGAATAGTATTTCACTGTACATAAAACGTATTTTAAGAATTCACCTTAGATAGGGATATTCGGATTATTCTCACCTTTTTGGCTCTTATGAAGAATGCTGCTATGAACACTACATCCAAGTACATGTGCGTGCCTTTCAGTTCTTTTGCACATATACTGGGAGTGGAACTGCTATGTCACATGGTAATCCTATACTTAGCTTTTTGAGGAACTGCCATATTGATTTCCACAGTGGCTATAACATTTTACACTCCTTGCTCTAGAATCTCAGTTTCCCTATTGGTTATTTGCTGTGTTATACTTAACAGCCACTCTAATGGGTATAAAGTTGTACCTCACTTGCACCTCCCTAATGACTAGTGATACTGAGCATCTACTCATGTGCTTATTGGCATATGTAGATCTTCTTTAAAGAAACAAA
The DNA here is from genome assembly GCA_004027205.1 of Ctenodactylus gundi. Classification (NCBI taxonomy): domain Eukaryota; kingdom Metazoa; phylum Chordata; class Mammalia; order Rodentia; family Ctenodactylidae; genus Ctenodactylus; species Ctenodactylus gundi. The sequence continues at coordinate 124,587 of PVKB01002774.1, read as the reverse complement.
TGTCTGTTCAGGCTCTGTGCCCTTCTTTCTTTCTTTTACTTTTTTAGTGGTACTGGGGATTGAACACAGGCCTTTCCCTCCAAGCCCAGGGTGGGCTTGACCCTGCAATCCTCCTGCCTCAGGCTCCCAAAGTGCTTGAATTATAGGCCTGTACCACCATGCCTGGCTACTTCAGCCATTTTTAACTGTGTGTGTGTGTGTTAAGTAAATTTCCTTTTACTTATGGAGGCAACAGCAATGACAATTATAATACCTTATAGCTTCTGAGTATTTACTATAAGCCAAACACATATATTATTTCATGGATCCCCAGCTGATGAGGACAGTGAGGCTTAGAGAATGTGAACCCACCTCTGCATTCGTAAATCTCAACAGTTCTGCCCAGTCTTGTGTTTCAGGCCACAAACACACATACACACACATACTCTCAGAATACTTATGGTATAGGGAAAACAATTCTCTCCTATAATTGGGAACACTCTGAAAGAATGCCATAGATGAGGGCCCTGAAGAATGATGAGGCAGACAGGATAATTATCTAGTGTCAAGACATTTATGTTTGCCAACAAACATACCCCACTTCTGATGGGACTTGGACAGCACAGAGACTGAATGGAAGAGGCTTCCTGAAAAGGACTTAGCAAAGTACAAAAAATTATAGGCCCTCAGAATTCAGGTGTCTTTTTTATGTCCACAAAATGAATTCTATTTGTGACTCAAACGACCCAAAAGAAAAATCCAACATAAGAACTTGAAACAAACATTTTTGGTTCCTTCCAATTAACGTTAATCATTTCCAGTGGATACTACTTTGCAAAAAATCTTTATATATGTTTCTTTTTTTGTTTTAGCTGTTTTGTTTCTTGGATTTAACTCATTGTTAAGATCCCTTCTCTTTTCTGTCTCTGCTACGCATAAGTTAAAATACAAAATATGATTTCAATTCAAAACCAAAACAAAATCATAACGATAACAAAGAAAGTGAGAGAAAAAAAGAAAGAATGGAATAATTTACTAGGAAATCTTCTGGTTTTCCAGAGAAGAGTTCACCTTGATCACCTCCAACACATATCTGGGAAAGGGTTGAAGATTTGCTTAAGATTTACTCCTTTTTCCACCCCATGTGGAAGAGCAGTAAGGGGGCTATAACTAGAGGTGGTTATGACCTGGAAGCCAAGGACACAGGGAGGTGCTGGAGGCCAGGGGGAGTTACACAGGTATGAATCAGGAAAGCCTGGCATTTGAGGAGATGAGTAGGAAGGGATACATGGGGTGATGGACAAAAGAGATGATGTGCAGTTGGGAAGTGAGGCATTTAAATAAGGAAACTGACTCGGCAAATTATTCAGTGTATCAGCAAAAATGTCCTTCTTTTTGTTGAAGGCGATATTTACAAACATGGAAGGAAGAAGGCTAGAAAGAACACAGGTATTAGACTAGACTGCAACTAAAGGCATCACTATGAAGTTATGATTTACATATGTATGTACATAAAATATGGCTATACAGGAACTATTTTATATGTATATGCATACACACACACACACACACACACACACACACACACACACACACACACATATTTAAGTATGGATGTAAATGCACCTACAAACTTTCTCTGCTGAAAAGAACAGTAACATTTTAGTAACAACAAGCAGCTCAACTCATCAGATCTTGGTTCCTAAATACCACACTCTACTAAAAGGAATCAAAGCTCCTTGGAAAACGGCTGACTCCAGGGTTGGCACAGGGGAAGTCCAACATCAGTCTGGAAACCTTTTTGTTGTACAGAGTAAGGAAACAGCCAGTGACAGAGGTTAAATCAAACAGACCAAGAGAAAGGCCTCCCACTAGCCAAAACACAAGCAATTATGGCATCAAAATAATAAATCATAATCCACTGAATTTCACAAAACTTCATTAGACTGAATTGATATAAATTAAATAAATGGAATGGGGTAATTATTCTTTACAGTAGAATGTCAACTAATATGAGTGAAAGAAATGACAGACAATAGCCATTTGGTAAATATCTTAGCAGTGGCTGACTCAGGTTAAGAGTCATTCTTACAAAACACTAATCATTAGAAACAGGGAAATAGCTAACCAGGGACGGTGGACACTATCAGGAGCAGGTACCTGAGGTAAAAAGCAGCGGGGTAGGAGAAGCAGTCACAGTCTGCACTTCAAGGAAGCACAGCATGATTTCTGTGGTATTCCCACTAAGAGTCTGGCTTAAATTGGCTATGGGAAGACCACAGAGAGGATGCAGATCAAGGGTCACCCTATAAAATGTAGAAACTTTCAAGGACATAAGGGAAGGGAACTGGAAGAGGCTTGACAAGGAAGGGTGTCATGGTTTGGATCTGGAGTGCCCACCAAAAAGCCTCATGTTCCCATGGATAACTGTGTAGGGTTGGGAGATAAGGCCTGGGTGAAAGAGGTGGATACTTGGGGCTTGACCTGGATGGGTGTGTGCTGATTCTGCCCCTCCTCCCAGACCTCTCTATTTCACCATGAGGATCTCTGTCTCCTGGAACAGGCTCCAGCTCCAGCTCATGTGACGGCACCATTTTCCAGCTGTACACCTGTGAATGGACGGTGATCTTCTGAAACTGTAAGCTAAAATAAATCTTTCCTTCCTAAAGTTGTGCATGTTGAGTACTGAGTCATAGTTACAAGAAAGTAACTAAGACAGAAACTGGTACCAGAGAAGTGGGGTTGTTGCTGCGGCTTTACCTGACCATGTGGCTTGAAAATTTTTGGAACTGGTTTGCTGGAGGAATTTGGAAATGTTTGAGGACGGAAGCTACAGAAACCTTGGAGTGCCCTGAGCCAAGCTCCATGTAAGATTCTGGTCAGAGTTCAGAAGACTGGAGTGCTGATAGTAGTGCGGATTGTCAAGGCCAGGCTCAAGAAATTTCAGATGAGAAGGAGAACTGTATTAGCAAGTGGCTTTAAAGCCATGCATGCTATGCTCTGGCAGAAAGTTTACCCTTTTCCAGAGATTTTGCCTAAAACTGAGATTAAGGGTAGTGGACTACTTCGTCTGGTAGAAGAACTCTCAAGGTGGCCCAATGTCCTGGGTACTACATGGCTGTTGTTTGCAGCTTTTAGCCAACTGTATGGTAAAATAACAGAGAAAAACCATGACAGAGAAAAACCATATAGAAGGTTTGCAGTGCCAGACCAAAATGGCCAACCATGGTGGTCCCAAAGACCATAGGGAAGTTAAAAGAGATTAGTATTAAAAAAAAGCCAAGTACTTACACGCAGGGCATCTCCAAAGTCAGTAAGACTCCACCCATCGCCAGCTCAAGGGTAGAGAGGCAAAAGACTTTGCTCTGAGAAGTGTACCCCAGGGCTGATGAAGAAAATGTCGTTTAGAATTTAGCCACTTGGAGTTCAACTATCTGAGCACTTGGAGACTTCCACAGTGTTTGTCCAAGGGGGCCAGGCTACTGCTCAAGCCAGTGGCAGACCCTGGTGATATCCACATAGTTCTGGCTTTACAGGCTTCCAGAGTACAAGAGTTGTGGGTTTATGGAGGCTTCCAGTCAGATTTCAGAGGAAAGCCTTGGAGGCCAGGCAGTGTGCCCCTGAGAGGGCAATGTGTGAAGTTGTGAAGGAGAAGCCGAAAGTATAGTGGAGAGCTCATGAATATGGAAAATCCAGGAACATGGAACATCCACTGAGGAAAGCTGCAGGCCATGAGCAGATTCAGCCCAAAGCAAAGATGGAGGTTGCAGCCAGCAGCCATGATGGGGGGCCATCCAAGTCCTCTGGAGTTCCTGTCTTGCTGCAGTTTACTCCAGGTGCTGGATATAGGACTAAAGAACTTAACCCTTGCCTTGCTGGGTTTAGTAACTGTTTTGGTCCTATTGTCTTTTTATCCTCCTACTCCTCCCTTTTGGAATGGGAATGCTTACCCTGTGCCATTGTATGTTAGAAAGGCTTAACTCTTTTTGGTTTTCACAGGAGCTCAACTAAGAGTTTGCCTTGCTTCTCAGAAGAGATTTTGGATTTGGACTTTTGGACTTTTTTAAACAGTACTGGAACTGTTAAAACATTTTGCTTAAGGGAGTAGACATGAGTCTTTTGGGGGTCAGGGGCAGAATGTTGTGGCCTGAGTCTGGAATGTCCCCCAAAAGCCTCATGTTCCTATGGTTACTTTGTACTTTCGGGAGGTGGGGCCTGGTTGGAAGGTGTGGATGCTTAGGCTTGACCTGGAGGGGTGTGTGCTGGTTCACCCTTCTTCCCAGACTTCTGTCCTGCCATGCTATAAGGATCTCTGTCTCCTTCCAGCTCTGGCTCTAGCTGCAGCCCCACCATATGATTCCACCATTTTCCAGCTGTCTACCTGTGAATGGACTGTGACTTTCTGAAACTGTAAGCTAAACTAAATCTTTCCCCCTAAAGTTGTGCATGTCAGTTACTGAGTCACAGCAATGAGAAGGTAATTAAGACCAAAGGTGTCCCACATGTGGCCAGACACAGCAGCACCATGTGTCTACTTTCTTTGTGCTCTGGGATTTAGCACAGCACCTGCAGCACAGAAGGTCCTATTAAATACCTGTCTCTTTGGAATGGGAAAAAATGACATCATCTGGACAGTGAATGAAATGTGAATAAGGCTGATGTGCTGGGTGGCAGTGCTGTCCACTAATCAGGCTAGCTTCCTGATTAGGAGGGCTGTATGTAGGTGGCAAGAACCTCAAGTATTTTAGGGGGAAAATGACACAGCGCACAGCTTGCTCTCAAGGTTCAGAAAGAGACAAGTAAAAATGGGTAACAAAAACAGAGCTGGCAATGGAAGAAGTACAGTAAAACAGCAACAGTTGGAGTAGAATGAAGGGAATGAGGGAGCCCCTTGCACTGCTCTGTTAGCTTGAAACTTAAAAATAAATTAACTTTAAAAATCCCCCAAATATGAAACATGTACCATGGGAGAAGTAAATATAACTATCGTGTAGTTCCTATACATAATGTTTAAGATATAAGGCCTCAGGATATGGTGGAAGAAGCGGGCTATATAACCTAAAAATATAAGTACATTTACAGCAAAACTTATCAGTGAGGGTACACTAGCAGGGGCAACTTGAGAAGTGCTAACAGAGGTAATGCTACGGACCCTTAGTCAATTTGTTATCACCATTACTACTATCGTAGACCATAAATACCTTAAGGGTAGGGCCACAAAGTTGCTGAAATCCTATGTTAAAATGCAAAATCAAGCTCTTAATACTTTAGATTAGCATAATAATGATGATTAAGATAATGATAGTTCCCATTAGCAGGGCTAATTATTCCTTAAGTAGGAAAAAAGTAATTATGCATAAATTTCTACTAGCTACAGTGAAACTATTTTAATAAGTATGAAGAACATATTCATTTCTATGTGGAAATCAATTATATCTCTTAAAAAACCTCAGGACATCTAAGACTTCAAAACAGTTGTACAGAAATCTGCCACTTAAAAAAAATAGGTTATATTATATGCAATAATATGTAGTGAATATTTTACCGAGCACTTACTGAGTGCCAGGCACTACTATAAATGGTACGTGCTAACCCATAGAACCCTGCAGACCACTTCACGATGGGTAATGATTCGGCCTGGGACACTGCTACAGCCCATTATTAAGTGAGGCAAGAAATGGCCTGGGGCAAGTGAGGCAAGACAGGTGGTCAAAGTACTCTGTCCTCTCTCTATTCATCGGTAATTCATACCACCGTATGGTATCTGCTGACTGACTGATTCGGCCTTATCTGTCATTTTCTCATATTTTACTGCTTAGCACAGAAGATACAGAGTATGTTTTTGTTGTAGGAAAAGATAATGGATGGTGCCCAACTGCTGTCAAGCCTGTACATTCTCTCCCTTGGTCGGAACAGGCTTGGGAGGAGAGGGCAGCTCCCTAGTGAGAGCAAGGATGGGGGCCCCATTCCTAGTTCCTGCTTGGAGATGGTAGCTGGGAGTGTAGAATGGAAAACAGAATAATTCTGATGACAATCTTAGTCTTTTCTCTACTTAAGACTTTTTGAACAACCACAACATAACTCAGCTATCTATTTAAAAATTACATCCTTGATAAGATACTGAAATGTAATAAATAATAACATGGTGGTTTTTTAAAAAGATGTCTGAATTAGTATTAGTCATTTCATATAACAATTTCATGTCAAAAGCATCTTTTATGATTTAGTATTTATTAAATCTATGATGGGGACATAGAAAACAAAAATGAAAAATTCCCTTTATAGGAAATGTGGGTTATACAGTAAAAACATTAATATTCATCCCCGTTGAAGGAGACAAAAATGTGCAACAATCTATACAGACTGTTTTTGTAACTTAAAGTGACAACAGAAACTAGTTAAAACTATAACCGTTATAACACAGTTCAGGTTTTTTTTTTTAATTGAAGTGGATGATGGCTTTGGTTTAATAAACTAATTCAGTCACAATAAAAACTTAAATCATGCAAAAAGAAAAACTCACATGCATGCGTCAACACACAACGCATGATTGTTCCTCCATTTATAACAAAGCCAGGCATGCAGATCTGAATACTAAAATGTTCCCATTAATCCAACTTTAATGGTAATATGTGTTCAGCCCGTTTTTTAGAAATCATGGAAGAAAGAGAATGGCTAGTGGTTACTGTACAACTCTGGAATACAACAGACCTTCAGACTTTCTGGATCCAGGTCCTGAGGCAAGTTACTTGTCCTCAGCTTCCTCATATGTCAAGTAGAGATATCTGCCTCTGAACAATTATAGGATCAGAAAAATACAGTTAAGTGCTTAACAAAGTGTCTGTCATTGTCATGGTTTGGATATGGATTGTCCCCCAAAAGCCTCATGTTCCTATGGATATTATGTAGGGTTGGGAGGTGGGGCCTGGCTGGAAGGGGTGGATGCTTGAAGCTTGACCTGGAGACGTGTGTGTTGGTTCCACCCTTCCTCCCAGACGGTCTCAGTTCTGCCACGCTGCTGTGAGAATCTGTCTCTCGAGCTCTGGCTCTGGCCCGGCTCCAGTTCTACCACGTGATTCCACCACTTTCTAGCCACCCATTTGTGAATGGATTGCAACTTTCTCAAACTGTAAGCTAAAATAAATCTTTCTTCCCTAAGTTGTGCATGTTGGGTACTGAGTCATAGTGACAATAAAGTAATTAAGACAGTAATCTAATACGGCACTTATTATTTGCCATGAAAGGAAAAACTCAGTTCAACACATTTTCTGAGCTCTTGCTACCTATGTTAATTACTCCTGAGCATCAATACATCCTAGCAGTTGACTCTTAGGATTAATTACCAAGAAAATGTTTTGGACTATTGTTGTTTTGCTATGTGTTGCTTAAAAATTGTTCCAAGATGCCACCTGTCCCTCTTTTTGAAGGGTAACACATATCCACCACTTGTGAGATGTCTAAGGGTTCTTCCCAGTACTCTTCTCTAGTCCTGTCTGAGACTCTCACTTCTAAGGAGCATCTTAACTGATAACCTTTCATGTAACTATTACCTTCAACCCACTCTTTGTATTTAGTCTCAACCTGAACACATACATCTACTCCAGTCTAAGCACACCAGGAAGTAGTATTTCTTTAACTACAGCAACAGTAGCTCAGAGAACAAGATTCCCAGCAAGAGGTTATTGTGGGTCCACGAGGACAACTGGGGCATACTCACTCCCTAGTCTGCTCCCAAACTCCAAACATGGAGTCCCAGTGTGTCCTTCCCATCAGTCCAGTAGAGAAAGACATTCTCAGGCATGTAACTGAGTGTCAAAAGAACATGAAACTTCCAGGAATGGTAATGCACACTTGTAGTTCCAGCAATCAGGAGGCTAAGGCAGGAGGACTGTAAGTTTGAGGCCACGCTAGGCAATCTAGTGAGACCATGTTTCAATATAAAAAGAAGCTTTAAAAAATTAAAGTGAAAAGGGATGTGGCTCAGTGGTGGAGCACTTGCCTAGCTTGAGTGAGACCCTTGCCTTGTCCCCCACACCAACACCCCCCCCCCCCCAAATAAGAAAAGAAACTGGCAACCTATGTTGTGAAATGTAATGGTTTTGTTCTGTAACAGTATAATAACGAAAAATTTCAGAAGATAGAAAATAAAAGCAAATAAAGGCTATGTACTAAATAAAAAGAAATAAAAGGTTAAATACCACTTCCTGGAGCAGGACTATCAAAGCGGTGACCAACGGTTCTATTTTGGCTTGTAGCTGTTCTAAAATATTTGAAGCAGTGTATTTTTTTAACTTGGGAGATTACACATTATTAAAATCTGGATTTCTAAAAATAATAAAAAGATAGTGAGTAAATGAAAAAATAAAAATAATATCTGGATTTCTGCCTTTTAAAAAAAATTCGGGCTACTGACGACTGAATCCAGCTGGTGATCACTATTCAAGGCAGACACTGGCTGTTCTATAAGATGGTCTAAAACTGCCACTCATGTGTCCTTCCCAAAGTACCTTTTAAAACTGACCTGTGGGGCACAACTATGCTCCCGATGGTGAAGTGCTACAGTATAAATGTAATGTGACCTATCTGGAAACTTAAGATTTTAGAAACTATCAAGTATAAAACAAAAAAATCAGTTAATTTTGACACTTAGGGCTCTGAAAATACTTCTCTTTGAGGCAATGTCCCCAACAGAAGATACCCATGGTCAATTCAATAAGACAGCACCAATGCAGAAGGCAAAAGTAAGGCACAATTTTCAAGTTTTGGGTTATTCTTGTAAGGTATAAAGCAAAAGGATGTAAAAGGGAAAAAGCCAAAATTTTGCTCCGTTAAAAGCAAACGTTTATGGCAGCAATCTGAAGAAAACAAAAGTTAAAACTCTATCATTAATTTTTGTTCCCCTAAGGCAAAGCAGGACCTCCACTAGCACACACGTGCATCCACCCACATCCACCAAGTCCCATCTTACAAGTTCCAGAAGGACACTGGGGCTCTACTCCAGACTTGAAAAGGGTCCTCTCTCTGGAAAATGCAGACAACTTAGATATTTTGTGTGTGTGTGTGTGTGTGTATATGTGTGTGTGTGATGCATTACAGTTTATAGTGAGAGCTTCTGGACATAGGGATTCTGAAATGGGTAAATTAAAGACACTGACCCTTCTTCTCTGAAGAAATGAAAATACATTTTATAAATATCTCACAGAGTAGGGAGAAAAGAAATGATGTCTTCAGGTTCCCATTGGTTCTTAATGTTTCCCATAAAGCACCAGTTATCTGACTGCATTCAGCACACAGAACAATGATCATGAAGTGGAAGATTCTGGTATTCTGTTGGGTTTATTTATTTTGCTTTCGACGCTGGGGTTTGATCCCAGGGCCTTCAGCATGCTAGGTAAGTGCTCTGCCACTGAGCTACACCCCTCGTTCAAGTCAAATATTTTATTAAACTATATAATATCCCACATTCATGCTTAAAAATAAATTTATTTTAAAAAGGCTGCAGTATATAAGTGATCACTTTGGCAAAAAAAAATGCAGGTAATAAAAGACAGTTCCTCCTCCCACCATGCTAAAAGTTTTTAAGTGAATATTAATCAGTTCTTTAAAAATTCCACTCATTATACTGAGGTGCAAATCTGCTTAAAAGCAGTTTAAAGGTGATAACTTTTCTTGCTTTTGCTGACATATTTTAGCAGTGCTCATGATGCATGCCAACCACCTCATTTTTACAGTGGAAAAAAAAGACTTCAAACTAATAGAGGTAAGAACGCTGACTATACCCCTAAGACATAATGCTTAACTCAAGGAGGAAAGGAATGTGACATGGTTCTCAACAAGGGCAAACCTGGGATATGCTGTCATGGGGAACTCATAGCAGATACATGGTTGCAGGCCACTACTAGGTGTGACACCTGCTACCTCTGCAATGGACGAGGAGCAGCCAGCAATGCCTTTCCCCACATCTGCTCTCAGAATTTGTCTACAATTAAAATGTCCCTTGATGTAAAAAGCACAGCATACCACGAGGACCTGATACACTTTCTTTGCTTCTTTAAAAAAACCATATAGCATTTACATATAAACATGTTATGGTACAGATTGAAATTGCCCCCTGGAAGTCTCACATTCTTGAGTCGGGGCCTGGTCAGAGGGGCAGGTCACTGAGGGTGTGATCTGGAAGGGAGGCTCTTAGCCTTGGCTCCTCATTTTCCTCTCCCTGCTTCCTGGCTGTCACACCTGACAACCTTCCTCTGCCAGGCCATTCCAACCACACTTTCTGCCTCGGAGATAGCCAACCATGGACTGAATCCGTTGGGAACTGTAAGCCAAATTAAACCTCTTCCTTCAAGTTGTGAGTGTTGAATATTTGGTCCCAGAGGTGGGAAAGCTAATATAACATACAAGAAAAAGGAGTATCAAAATCTAGTTAACTGAAATAAGGAGCATGGCAACTAACATTACAATGGATAGAGCTATGCTGTCCAATACAGCAACCTCCAGTCATACGTGGCTCTTTAAAATTAAACTAACATCCAGTTCCTCAGCCATACTAACTGAATTTCACATGTTCACTGTGTTGACAAAATGGAGCTACTGCACTGAACAATGCAGGCAGATGGGCTATTTCTGTCACTTCAGTCCTAAGGGACAATGCCATAACTTCACAGAAGAAAGCTGGTAGAAAGTTGCTTGTTGGTAATTAGCATCTTTCCATCACTATACAGCATTAAAGGAGATAACTAGTCTTTTGGTTTGGGTTTTTTTTTTTTTCCCTTAAAATAGTCAAATAAGTACCTCAACTTATTTCACTTTGAAACCATGGATGAAAGCTGCTTTGAAGGCTGGGATCCTGGGAGTTATCTACTGATGACTGCACTGATAACACAACTTTGCAGGCAGTTCCATGATATAAAGCTTTGTTTCCATGTGCTACTGCTGAACTCAAGCTGGTGATGTTAAAACTAAGTTGAAATCACTCAGCTCCCAGTTTGCAAATCTTACATTCTTATTTGGGAAACTATTATTTTTTTAAGCCTAAAGTAACTTTTTTTTAGCTCTTCATTCTTGTTTCTTTTCCATGACAGTTCCCTAATGTCAAAGTCAAGCACCTCTATCAATTCCAGGTTTAATCAGGTTTGGCCCTAAACAGGCTGCCCACTATTGGTAAATAGCAACACACATATACGACACACCTAATAATACAGATATGGATACACAGACATGATGCCTGAAGATGTGCTCCAACATTAAGCTTCCCTATCAGAAATGTCATTACAAACAGGAGCAATACAGGAAACTCATTCAATGAGAAGGGCTAGCAGTTAATGTAAGATTTTAAAAGACTAAAATGCAAAATGTACCAAAAAAAACCCTAAAATCTGCAAGTTCTGAAGCAGGGGGAAAGGGAAGAAGCTGATCAGTTCTCAACCTGAAGACACTGGGTGGCCACCAGGATAGTCTGAAACATAGAAGGCTGGAACAGGCCCGGCTCTGGGTTTTAGAAGAAGCTCCCGACAGTGGGACACTTTCTTCTGCAACTGGCAGGGCAGGCCACAGCCCTTCCTCCCTAAGTGAGATTTCTCTAAACGAAGACAATTGTGCAGCCTCCTGGGGAACTGGCCTGTGTAACTGTCCTTTCTCAAGCTGAAATGGACAATTGGAAATGGTGCCTGTCAGATTTTAATGGGTGAAAGAGCCAAAGAAAATGCCGCAAGAAGTTTCAAGTTTTGGGTGTTTATGGGGTCAGTATCACCATGGTGAGGAGAATGCAGGCTGGAATGGAGAAGAATCCAGAGCAGAAAAAGATTAATGGCGAGGACAATTTAACCAATTTCCTGATTTTGCTGAGCTTGGAACCTATTCAACTATAAACTGACAAAGATGGACTATGCTCTGTATGAAGTGGTGATAATGTTGGCTTCCACGGCCCAAAAGAAATGTTCTGCTTTTTTTTTCCCCACACAACTGACTTAATTACCATCAAAGGATATCCAGTGGCATTTTCCATGGGCTAAAAAGGAACTAACAGAGCAGCAAAAAGATGAAACATGGCAGATGTGGGCCTACACTGAACTTGACAGATCTAAATACTTCTACATATTGTGCAATACAACCTTTATACACAGTACACAAAAATGTTGAAAACGGACAAGCAGAAAAAGTGATTAAAGAAGTAGACAATCATGCCATAAGCACCCACACTAAGTACAAGTAACAAGCAAAAGGAACCACCATGTACGAGGTAAGTAACATACTCTTTAAGTGGCCACAATTAAAAGATGAGGAAACGGTACTCTGGTATTCACTGCTGCATTTATCCAATGCTGCCTTAAGTTTGACAGTCTTGATTAACACTCAAATAATGAAGTTTTTCTACCTTTAGGCATGGTACTAATTTTAAAAGTGAAGGTGATGTAAATCCACCTACAGAAATATTCAAAATAGAAGGAAAGGAAATAGATGGAATGGGAGAGAGAATTTTAGACATTCAGCTTTGAAGGGGATGAGAGGATCAACGGATAGTCAGTGAGTATATTCCAAGATGGAATGCCACTGTGGAAAGGGTCAGGGGCTAGGAGACAAAGGGCACTGCTTCAGGTCGGTCACGGCACAGTTCCTAAGGAGACTATGATACGAATGCAGACACAGCACTGGGTCTCCTCACCAAATGAGGGCAGAAAGCGGCTCTTTTGCCTCAGGATGCCATACATGTCCACGGATGGTATGTGATGGAAAGATACACACACACACACACATGGCCACCAGAGCCAAGGAGCACGCGCAGCCACAGGAGAGACGTGACGACAGAAACACCACAAGAGGGGAGAGCACCAGCCCCGTGAGCCCAGCCAGAGGACCTGCAGAGCAACCCAGAGGGAGTAAGAGTGGGGGAGCCTGAGTATTAGCTAGCTAGTGTGCTGGCTTTCACAAGAGTGAAAAAGAAGAAAAGAGAAAAAAAGCTGTGTTTCATTTCTCAGGAAGTGGAGCTCTGCCCCACAGTGTTCCCTCTGTGAGGTATTCCAGACATGGCTCAGGAAAGTACTGCACAGCAGTCTTGGATCTCTAAATATGGCCACCGAGTTTTTATGCATTATTCTTACTTTCTTCAAAAAAAAAAAAAAAAAACACTCTGATGTAGTAGAGACGAATGATACTGGTACGTGGTGTAGAATGTTGAAGTGGTAAGTATCAAAGTCAAAGCTCATCATGCAAGCTCTGGGTACCAAGCCTCCTTCTCCTTGTTTACAGCAGTGAGTTCTAATTACCCAGGGAATAACAAAATCATCCAGTGGATGACATTTCTAGAAAAGTTCAAGGAAGACAGTTCTCAGATCTCCTGGCTGCTGTGGCAGCAAACCTTTCCCCAGAGCGCAGCTGGATATCTCTAACAAAAAAATAAGAGGCAGTTTCTGGTGATTTCAGATCTTGCTCTGCCTTAAAGTGGGGTGGGCCCCTTTTGCTTCCTCTTATCTGCTCATCAGCAATGGCATGAGATTTTTAAGAAGGCACCAAAAACTCCAAAGGAACTTTATTTAGCAGTTTAAGGGAAAGTGTTCATGCTTCAAAAATGAGATGGTTGTTCTTGGCCTTAAAAACAAAAGGACTGAGACTGAGCCATACTTCAAGTAAACTATTTTCTATTGAAAAGTGAGATTAAAGTCAAAAAGAGAAATTCAACAAAATTACAAGCTGGGCATGGTGGTATATGTTTATAATCCCAGTTCTGGAAGGCTTAAGCAAGAGGCATTCGTTCCTAGAACCCAAATCCCAGGTCATCCACGGGAATAATTAAAGAAGTGCTAGGTTCTCCCTGAGGCAAGGGCAGTGAAGAAGTCTGCACCTCAGCAAGGTAATCTTCAGGAAATGAAAGGCATCCTAGAGCCCTGAGCCTTCTTTTTTCCTTCTCACCATTTACCCCCATTGGAGAAAGGGTTATTGTCCCACATTCTTCCGGGAGGTTCTCTGAATTTCGATTTCTTTAAGCAGCTGTTCCTACCTATTTCTGGCATACTCCTGGGCTTTGTGATACTTAGGCTGCCATACTTGCCACTCAGGAACACATTTACAAAAACCGTGTAATAACTGTTTAGGACAGTAACCTCTGGTTCCTTATAATCCTATTGATGATTGTCTACTTAACATATTAGAGTTGACAGAGGCCTTTATTGTTTGTTCTTGACCAATATCCCTTGGTGTAGGTTATAGCCTCCATTACAATTTAGAAGCTAGAGAAAAATGACTGTCAGACTCAGCAAAGATGGGTTTCGGGTTGGATTTCTAAATCCTGAGTGCTACCATGTCCCAGCGGTTTCCTTCTCACCCTTTGAAAATGAGATGTGAACATGTTCTCATTTTATCTGCCGCCATCTCTTGCCACTGTAAAACATGTGCCTAAGGTCTAGGGAGTGTTTCCTCACCAACAGTCCCACTATGCTCTGTGCACAGTAAGACAGGCTTCTCCTGGGAGAACAGTTGTGTATGGTACGCCTTCTTCCTTCTGTGCTTACTGCAGCAGCTCTGGCTTCTGTCTCTGTACTGCTCCATTAGTGGTAAGGTGAATCCCTCTGATTAACTGACCTTCCTCCCAGAAAGTTCCAAGATTGTTTCTTGGGTCAGATTTAAGAATCCATTGGATCAAACTGTGCTATAATTTTTACTGTTGTTTTTGTTTTGCAGTACTGGAGACTGAACCCAGGGCCTTCTCACTAAACTATATCCTCAGCACTTTATTTATGTATCTCTTTTGAGATGGGGTATAAGTGCTAAGTTGCCCAGACTGAGCTCAAACTTGCAGTTCTTACTCTAAGCATTCAACAGAGGATTTGGGGTGGCTTCTCCAAGGAAAGATGAGCCAAGAAAACAGAGCCTTGGTGTACTGTGTACCCAGGAACCTGGGGCTGTGGTTTTTTTTTTTTTTAAGGAAGAATATATGTCTATTTCTAAAGAGGGGTCAGAGGGAGGGATCAGTGGTAGCCTTTTCCCACTGCAGACCATTTTGAAAGATACCAATCCTGTCTCAGTTCAATGAGAAGATAAAAGACACATACCCAAAGAGAGGGTGAAGGAAAATACCAGGAGAGGTTGTCTACTTTACAAGGATTTTTTTCTTTCCCCATTTTATTGATATGTATAAGTACAATACATAAAGTTTACATTGATCTTGAGTATTCTTTGTACATATATATTGTGGCAAAGTTACAAATCCTTCCCTTCTCTCTTTTCAACCCTCCCACTCCCTCCTCCTCCCTTCCAGTTCCCATTATTCTCCTAGAAGAATTTTTGATATAAGAAGAAACAGAAGCTAAGTATATAGTAGTATGAAAAATTGAACATTAATACAATAAAGTGAGATGTAGGTATAGTCCATATTCATTAGTTATATGGGTCCACCATGAGCTACATAAAAGAAAAATACAGATATTTTTAAGATGCTTTTGGAAAGAGAAGAAAGGAAGTCGTATGTATTATACAGGATAAACTAAATCATAGCTACTGAGAAACACTAAAGCAGGAAAAATAGCATCTGGATGAGAGAGAGGCTGAGGAACAGGTGACACACAGTAGCAGCTTGGCCTCCGTAAAGCTGCAGGCTTTTCAGCTTAGCTGCTTCAGAGACTTGGGAAGGTCTGCAGGGGAAAACCCATTGAACATAACAATGAAAGAAGTCTGCTTTGATCATGGGTGTCCAGCCTTCCGGACTGTACTGCAGGGGAATTGCCTTAAGCTGCATATAAAACATCCTATATATATATATATATATATATATATTTACTTTCTATACCAGCTGTTAAACTATTGTAATTTACTGAAGTTACTTTACTAAATAACAAAAGCCAAGTTCAATGATTAAACAAGAAAACTTATATATGTGCTTAGTAGCAATAAATGCCTGTTTTCACGTATAGACAAGCTGAATTACCATTACTGGTAATCACTGCATAAGAACTCACCAAGTCTCACAAGCACTTGTAGTGTCTGATACACCTTCGATTAGGCTGACCGTGAGGCAGTACAGGTGTTCGTATTACTACTGCATTGCATCTTCCCCATGCAGTGTTATTTTAGCCCCATACACAGTCCCTGCTCAAGCACTGTGCAACCACGTCACAAAAAAGCACTAAAAATCACACAATAATGTCAAAAATTTACGATCTTTTGAGATCACATTACTAGCTGTTCAGGGACATATGTGGTCTGTTGGCCTCAGGTTGGAAATGCCTAGTCTACAAAGTTCATGCTCAAGAACTATGCTGTTGGGGCTGGAGGAATGGCACAGAGGGTAAAATGCTTGCCTAGTAAGCACAAAACCCTGGGTTTGATTCCCCAGCACCACATAAAACTGGGTGTGGTGGTGCATGCTTGTAATCCAAACACCTGGAAGGCTGAGGCAGGAAGACTGCCTAGATCAAGGCCAGTGGGCTACATAGTGAGTTCAGGACCAACCTAGACCACAGAGCAAGACCCTATCCGAAAACAAACAAACAAATAAATAGAAAGAAAGAAAAAACTATGCTATCAAGATCCAAAAGGGGTGAGGGTAAAACTGCAAAAAACCAACCAACCAACCAAACAAACAAAAAACAAAACAAAACAAACAAACAAACAAAAAAACGGCCACCAGTCAATAAAGTACATATAAAAGCCAGAGGACCCAAGGGGTGATAGAAAGATGCTAAAATTCACTAAATAATACTATTCAGAATATGATGTTAATGTTAGCAGAAACTGGGTGGCTCCGGTTGTGAAGAATTTTGAATATGCAAATATAATGGATGTATACTGTAAAACTCAAATGTGATGTATCTGAAACCATCTGCTAAATATCAGGTTCATGCATCTGGCAGGCAGAGTGGCTGCGAGGATGATGGGCAACTACCTATAATCCACAGGGATACTTAATAGCTTTTTAAGCTGAGCACTCTTAATGATCTGCTCAGGAAATCCTGGCTAATGCTGCTAACAGCAATCTGACTAAAAGAATTGCTTGATCTGAATGGTAAGCAATTCTGAGGTACCTACTCATACATCTCTTTGTAGAGATACTAATAAGCAGAGGAGGGGCCATTGAAGCAGCTGGCACATTAATTATACTTTGACAACTAATATCTAACTATACTGGCAAAGTGATTGAACACTCTCTAGTGAACAGCACTTTGGCTTCATGTACCTTCATGCTTTTAATTACTCAAAGTACATAATTACTTATATAAGAATATAAATCAGGGCTGAATGTGCAGCTCAGTGGTAGAGTACTTGCCTAACCTGCCCTGGGTTTGATCCCAAGCACTGCAAAATAACCCAAAGAGTCAGCAGAGTTGTGTGTGGAATGAGTTACTACTAGAAAACCAAAGTTACTTCAGACTATTGAAAAAGAAAATTATGAGTCGCTGGTTAAAATGAAAAGAAAATAACATACACAAGTGATTGGAATGAAGAAATATAGGTTAAAAATAATTTGTGGAACAGACTCAAAATGAACAAAGGGCTGACATGGAATTACAAATAATGTAATTTTCCTACCTCCAAAGCAAGAGTAAGAACAAAGGGTAATATGCTTTATTACAATTTATTTTTCCACTTTTAACTTTTTTTTTTTTTAAAGGAATGTGGTCATCCAATGTGAATACTCCCCCTGGGCTCTGTCCAAGCAGCACAGGGACAGAGGTCTCAGCCCCATGATGTACAAGGTTGGAATGAGGCTGGGCGTTCTGTCTGTACCTGCACAGTCCTACAACTTCGCAGAGTCCTACAGACAATGACTGAGGGTCTAAGGACCTACAATATGCAGTGGAGAGAGATAGAGAGAGAGAGTATGTAAACATGATTACTTTAAGAAAAGTATGGAATTATATTTTCTTCCTATAAGGGAAATTTAGAAATCTTCAAGGCTTGAGCGATCTTAAAACAATAAAGCCTGTGTGTCTACAAATTCCATATGAATGAAACAAAACCAATAGCTTATTAATCAAAGTTGATTAAACTTTGGTGTCTTAGTCACTTTTTCATTGCAGGAACAAATATCCAACACCTACAACCTACACAAGAAAAAAGTTTATTTTCATTGCAGTAGGCAACGGCAGGAAAGATCTGGTGGAAAATGCTGCCCATGGCATCAAAGAGGAAATAACCAGCCTCAGGGAGAGTCAGAGTAAGAGTATATCCTTCCAGGCCAAATACAAGAGGATTTTGGGGGACAGTCCAGATCCAAACCATAACATTTGGCTAAGAACTCATTAGCTATATGCATTTTTCTATGGATGTATATCATAGGCCAATAAAAGGTCTAAAAAATTCATTAATTAAGACACAAATGAAGCTGTCGAATACTGAAAAATAAAGTGTTTTTTTTCAACAGAAATATCAGAATAGAGTACAAAGAACACACCAGAATGATACCAGTAGATAAGCAACTTCATAAGCCTTAAGGAATCCAACTATGCTGGCGACGGGTCCTTGGGCCCAGAAAACTGAATCCTTCTACTTAAGAGGACACTATACCTCAAGGTGACAATGGCAAGAAATAACTAACTTTGAAAGAGAAGACCCATCTCCAGTCTTGCCCACAAATTAAAGCTCAGCTGTACATTCACATCTGTGGCAATGATGGCTTTCTCCTCTCCATGCAGTGAGTATCCTTGGACATGCCATGTATCTACCACCTTGGCCCCACACAGAACAGCTACATATAGTATACCTGGCAGTTTCACTAGTCCTGGTGGACTGGGTGGTAACAAGTTTGTTTCTCCTGGTCACATGAAAATCGAACGTTCCTCATTCCCACTGTAACAATGCCCAGATGTTATGTTAGCATGACAGATATAAACAAGATACCAGGAAAATATAACTAAGCTGCAGACCACAGCCACACTAAGCCTTGACAGAATCAGTATTACAGGACTTGACGATTTCATCAGTCTTCTCTTTGGGGTGTGTTTCCTAAACTGACAGTTCCTAAAATGTAAGTGACTGGGAGTCCCATTTTTAGCCATAACAAATACACGCAGGAGAAAAGCTGATTGTTAGTACTGCTACTGTTTTGCTTTACTCACCTCTTTGACGCTATGTGTTACTGCCCATATTAAGAAAACTCTTGACATCACTTGAAAAGAAGTTAGGACGACGGAAGATGGAACAATTCCTGAAAGAAATTTTGGGATAGATAAATAAATATGCAGTACTGAGTTTCATCACATAATGCATTTTCTAAAACATTCAAATGTTTATAGCCAAAACCATCTTAAGCTACTGAAACTTGTCTATACTACTAGATAAAGTTTTTCAGTGTAGTTATTATTAACAATTTTTCCTCCCTCAAAACAATAAATAGTTGCTAGGTGCAGTGGTGCATGCCTGCAATCCCAGATACTCTGCAAGCTGTAGCAGGATGATTTTAAAGCTCAAGGCCAGAATACGCAATATAGCAAGACCCTGTTTCAAAGTCACATAAAAGGGCTGGGTATGTACTAGCTCAGTGGCAGAGGGCTTGCCTAGCATGAACGCGGCCTTGAGTTCAATCCCCAGTACCACAAAACAAGCAAACAAACAAAGCAATAACATTGTTCATGGCACTACCAAATTAGCAATCCTTTCAAAACCCATGACCAAGTATGCACTTTTTCTACTTACAGAGAAAATGAAACTACTAACTAACCTTTAAAATAATACAGTGAGGACTCATTTTATAACATGGGGTTAATTTGAAACAAGTAAGCAACAATGGTAGAAAATCAATTCTTTTCACGTTTTAATGCATGTTGACAGTCTCTAGGTACTGGATATGACATACTCTTTAATGACTGAATAATTGGATCATTTATTAGCTACTTAATATTTTGCCATCAAGCACAGCAAAATAAAACATTATTATCTTTAAAACCTTTTCTTTGCACCTTGCTCAATATAAGCACTGGCACAAATACCCTCCCAAGGTTCTCTGTGACACTGGAACATCTTTAATTATTTTTAGATAGTCACCAAATTTGGCTAAGTTTACATTTCTTTGATAGACTAGTAGTTACACAGAGCTGGGAGATTTGGGGGACAGTAAGGAGTGACTGCTAATGAATTTCTTCTTGGGGTAACAAAATGGTTCCATAATTGATTGTGGTAACAGCTGCATAATTCATTATATACTCTAAATGCAAGAATTATAACTGAATAAAGCTGTTATTAAAAAGTACAAGCATTTGAGTGCAGTACAAAGCCTGGTTATATAATTATGTAATGCAGCTAAAAAAGCTAATTAGCATGTGAACACACTTAGTGTATACATGCAGCCAGATCACACTTCAAATAAGAAAAAGTTTAGAAAAAGACTGAGAATTAAAAGTTGTTATTAAGCATTCCCTACTTAAGGAAAGACCACCACCAACCCATCAATTCTAGTTATGGGTGCTTTCTCTCTTTTTTTAAATTTCAAAGACTAGCTCACCATATAAAAAATCTGACTTTTCCCTTTCTTTTCTGCTCTTTTCTTTCTTTGCCCCTAAATCAGGGGTTGGGAACTTGTATTATGCCAAGGGCCACTGGGATATTTATGAAATCATTTGCAGGCAATACAAAATAACCAATTCACTTAGCCTGATGTATTTTGTAAAAGCTTTTAATTAATTAACTCACCTCTAACGTTACAGTTGCCTTGGTCAGGCTGAACCACATGGCAGATGTTCTCACCCAGGCACTAAAGCAATGAGCTAGACTGCTCATGTTTCTAACAGTGTTCCACGGGTACTGCTGTGTCCTGGTGGTGACTATGAAACCCAGGATCTGGACCTCAGATACACAAGTTCAAAACCTGCTTTAATTCCACCTATCAGCAACCACTAGGCTCTGCATTCCTGACTCATATTTATCAAAACCATAGGAAACTAAACTTTATTTATTTACTTATAATAGTGATAGGGTCTTTCTAATAATAAAATGCCAGAGATTTTGAAGAATCTCATTCTAGTGGCACTTTTTTCTGGATGCTGAATAAGTCTCACTTTAAACAGAGCAATTTGAAGAGTGTGGAACAAAATATTGTAATTCATCTGCACACAAGATTATTAGTTATCCCTATAAAGCACCGTTTATGAGTAATACGAGTATTTGTATTGTATTTCTTTTAAAAATGCTAAACAAAAAATAATCAATATGGTTTTCTTAAAAACAGATTTTAGTATCTTAAAAATAATGATTTACTCTTTTGGTGTATTTCCCACCAATCTTTTTTTCTAAGCATATATTAAACACAGTTCCCCTTCTACTGTTGATACCTTTTGTATTCTGCTTGTCTCAATGTTTTAGGAATTTTTTCTTACGTTCTTCTAAATATTTTAACTTGTTATGATATTCCTCTGAGTGACATATGACATCTGTTTATCCTCCTGTAGGACATTTAAGTCACCTCCAGTTTCTTGATACTGTAAGTGCAGAAATAAAATACTACTAACCAATGTTAGTAGAACTTTTTGAGGCATAGTTTTTGTTTTGTTTTGTTGAGAGGCAGGGTCTTGATCTATAATACAGGCTGGTTCTTAACTCACTATATAGCCCACAGTGGCCTCAAACTTGGAGGAGTAATTTTTTTTTAAAATGACTTTTCCCTTGGGACAGTTTCCCAGAAGTAGTACTAGGTCAAATGGTATGAATGAATGTCTTCACAGCTCTTAAAAAATATTGCCAAGTTTCTTTCAAAAAGTTTGTTAAAAATTTATACTCTTATTGGCAATGTACAAGAACAGTATACACTCCTGGCAATAAAGTTAAATCGTAATAATCAATAATCGGTGAATTTTGAAAATCAGTGCTTTTTGAGGCTGGAGGAATGGCTTCGGCACTAAGTCAAGCACAAGTACTGGAGTTTGATTCCCCAGAACTACATAGCCAGGTGTGGTAGCACATGCCTTTAACCCCAGTACTTGGGAGGCTGAGACAGGAGGATTGCCATGAGTCCAAGGCCAGCCTAGGCTACAGAGCAAGACCTTGTCTTAAAAAAACAACAACAAAAAAAATCAATGCTTTCTAGTTTCTTGCAGATGCCTTCAGATCCTCCTATAGTCCTTAGCCAGGGAAGCTGCCTGCCTCAACAATGATTTTTCCCCAAATGATGTTGTTTATCTCACTTGTTTTCTTTTCTTCTATGGCTTATATGCCCACCTCAACCAGTAACACAGCAAGTCCTGCCTGCCAGCATACTCTCAAAATGCCTGCTCTGCTACATCAGCCAAAAGACCAGCAGGAAGAAGGGGCCCTGACATAAGAAAGGCCACCCAAAGGCTAGATACTCTAAGTCTCTCCTGGAGTTCAAGCGGACAAACAGAAGCAGGTCACAAATTAGCTTAACTCTCAACAGAACCAGCATCACTGAGTTAAGAGTCAGTCATTAGCAGTGGATTTCCTAAGAAAGTGTCTGAGAACTTGCTATCTTATTTGCTAGAGGAATAGTACACAGTATATGTCTACCCTTAGCACTATCACTCAATGCTGGTTAGATAATCCCCTGAATGAAGAGTTTGTTTTAGAGCTTAATGTGATAAGGTAAAATGTTAAAAATAATAATTTACAATGCTAAAAATAATAATTCAGTCATATTTTCAAACTGGGAGCCAGAAAGATTTGAACCAAATCCCAAGTATATTACAATATTATGGTATATACCAGAAATCCTTGTGGATAACAATAAGCCTATGAGTCAAAAAGTGGAAACAATAAAAGTGTCCATCAACAGATGACTGGATAAATTAAATGTGGCATATCAAAAAAAGAAATATCGGAAAAAATTAAATGAAAAGTAAAAAACAACAAAATACTGAATGTTGCATACAGACACGAAGGCAGACTAGCTCCTCTTCCTCTTTTCTCCTTTCTGCAGTCAGCCCTACCGTGCCCGTGTCTATAAGCTGTTACCCTTAGGTGAACACAATGACAGAGCATGCTAAACCCCAACTGTACATTTCTGTTCATTATTTAAAATGGTGTTTTCAGATGGCAGAGACATTCTGTAATCTTATCTGGAAATTCTCACTAGGTCAAAATTCACTCAAAAGAGTAGGCACCTATCATTTGTTATTTCACTCAACAAGCATTTCTGGAGCACCTGCTCTGCGCCAGGTCCTGCTCTCCACATGGGGACACAACACTGAATGGGACCAGTACTGTGTGAGCTTGTGCTCTCAGGCTGTAACTTATGTGCTCCATGACAGCTCTGATTCTTAGGATTTTTCTTGAAGGCACTGAGAGGGTATTAATATTTGTAAACAGGAGAATGACAGGATTTCAGAAAGATATCTGTCAATTATGCAAATCTTTGGCAAGGCAAATATGTACTTGAAAAACAATGATGGGAATTTATGTTGAAAGGGCAATAAACTTGTGAAGCAAAACCCTGACAGATAAAAGCAACAGTGTGTGAGCATGTGTGTTAAAAGCTGTAGCAGTCAGCTGCTGTTTCCCCAGAACCAGGGTGCTCTGAGGTCTCCTTGGATTGTGGAGGCCTCTTAGGCTGGGCAGCCTGAAAATCCCAGAGCAGGCCACAGATGAGCTGTGTGACAGCAGCTGGGCAATGGGCTACTTAAATGGGCTACTTAGGCCGAAGGCTAAGTATTCAAGAGGCAAGGTAAGGCTGGGAGTAGAGTGGGGCATCATTCCAGTAGAAGTGGAGGTCACAACCAGGAAAGGAGCCCATCACCAACACACAGAGATCAGAGCCCAGCTAGGGAGAAGGCTCGGAGTCAGTGTCAGAAATTAAACTAAAAAGTAAAGTCAGATAACAGAATCTCTCCTATTACATACCAATAACTAAAACAAAAGCAATACTATCCAGGAAACTCAGGCAGGAGGATCACAACACCAGCCTGGGCAACTTGGAGAGAACCTATCTCAAATTAAATCAATGAGTGAACGGATAACAAGTGAACATATAAATGAACAAAAAGGGCTGGATGTAGGTCAGTGTAAGGCCTTAGGTTGGTTCAACCTTCAAAAACGCAAAATCAAACCAACAAAAAAAAGGAAAAGAAAAAAAGGACAAAAACCACAAACTCATCATCAGCAACCAAAAACAATACAATTTACTGACACATATTTTAAAAAGTATTAGCCAAGAAAATGATGAAATCATGGGCAACTTCTGCCGCTGAACACAGACCTACAGACCTTTCTCTAAAAGGTGGTGTTAATAAATCAACAAAAACGTGAGCTTATTCATCAACAGGCCTGGCCTGCAGAGCAGCGCACACCCTGCCTAGAGTTTGACAAAGCATGGGGAAAGAGACAAAGGAGCCAGCTCACCCAGGCAAAGCCTTTGGGCCCCATGCAGAGATGGAGGATGAACACAAAGTTCCCTGTGGGAATAGGATATGCTTCCCACAGGGTTGAGGAAACTCAGGACAGGGCAATTAAACAAATCTCAGAACAAAGAAGAGCCCACGTGTTTTTTAATATAACTCATCCACACTGTTAAAAATTCAAAAAGTATAAAAAGATATGCAGAGAAAAGTCCCGCTCCCAATCCATCTTACCCCCACCCAGGCACCTTCCCACAGGCAACAGATCATTCACTCCCTGTCTATCACTCCAGAGATAGATTTTAGATATATAAAGAAATATGTAGGTGAATGTATAAAAGTATATCCATTCTTTTTTCCCCAATCTTTTAATATAACGGCAGCATTTAATATATTGTTCTAATCCTTATTTTCCTTTAAATCATACCCTGATTTTTAAATGTTAATACTTTGTAATTACAAAAAGATTTATGATGTTTGAATATCTATGCTCTATCCTAAACTCTGCCCCCATATCCGCAGGGTTTAGAAAAAATTGTGTGAAATAGGAAAACTCCAATTTTTAAACTGTAGCTCAGAGTAATATTACAGAAATGCCACCTGGGACAATTCAGATGTACATATACCGAGCCAATAAAACAGCTGGACATTGCGATAAGATGAAAAAACGCAGAAATCATACTAACATAATACAAGAAAAAAAAAAAGGAAAAGAAAGCATGCCTTGCATCCAGGGGACACAGCTAGAGCCTAAAGCAAATAGAGGACAATATTCATTATAGAAGACGACAACATAACATAAGGACAACTGTCATCACCTGTCATCCTCAAAGTAGAGGATACACTGAATGAAACAGGGAAAGTTGTCAATGGTATCCAAGAAATTTCCTTGAAATGAATGAAATCTTCATTGAAACAACACACTGTGTTCCAAATAGCAACTGGTACTGAGTGATTAGAACTGAGAGATTTCTGGGTTACACATATACTACTTTCAGACTTCTCCGGAGCAACATCCACTGCCAGAAGATAATAAAGCAGTACTACAAAGGCCTAAGAGAAAAAACATATGCTCAAGAATATCACCCCTTCATGTCATTCTGGTGTAATGCAACAAGGTAAAAGGCGAGCCATTCCTCAATAGAAAAGAACTTGGTACATAATGCTGACATGACCATCTTGAGAAGCACAAATCAGAAATTCACTCAAGTGACATAAATCAAAATAAACTCAGGAGAGGTCATAATAAAAGAGCCCATAGAAAGCAGAATCTATTCACATACAACATTAGGACAACATAATTCTGGCAATTATGGCTGCAGATACAATATAAATACTTAGAAACTACAATAATAAATGAATGGAAGTCAGAGGAAAAAAACAAAAGGTAGCAGGACAGTATCAATTTCCTTTAAAAACTGAAATATTATCTAATACTCTTAACAAAATTGAAAACATTGCACAAAATTAAAATATAGCTAAGTATAATTCTAACCTAAAATGTTACTTTTCCTCAGAGGAATCTTAGAATAAATAATGTATCTCTCAAAGTGTAATAAGTTTTGATAAACTCAAAGTTTTTAATGAATATCATGTATTTTTCATGATAAGCTACCGATCTTGAAACTTCTATCCATCTACTTTTACTTCCTAATGTTAATATATGTATGTAAGGAGAACACGTGTTTATCTGCAGACTTTCTATGGGGGTAGAATGTAAAGTAATTCAGACAATAAGTTTTACAATGCTCGGGATTAAACCCAGGGCTATGCACATGCTGGGCAAATGCTTTACCACTTGAATGATTTTAAACTTGACTCTTTGTACTTTTCCCCCTTACTTTAACTTCTCATAAAGAATGTGAGTTATAATTTCAAAATTAAAGGATCATTATTCATAACAAGAAATTAAATATTTAGTACTAACAAAAAGTCAATTCTGAATCTGCACCATTCTATTCTTAGCACAGGAATTTTTTTTGAATACTTCCTTTTAGTGTACCAGCTTATCTCTGGCCAAGAAAGGGTGGGAGTATAAAACAGGAGGCAAAACAGATTCAGATGCTGCTGGAACTCCAAGAATACAATGCCTGGCTCTTCCAGAAGGACAGGCAGAGGACAACTCTCTGTTCTCTCTTCCAGCACACAGAAAGGTGGGCATGCCTCATGAGGCTGCAGCCCTTGACCACCCACGAAGCTATTTTCAATGTATTTCACATAACCAATTATGTTATTAGGCTCTGACAAAATAAATTTATCTTAGACTGATATCAACAGCAAAATTATATCTATATAATAAGTTCCATGATTTGGAGTTGGCTGCTAAAAAATGAACTCAACTGTAAAAGGGTATTACATCTTCTTTGTGCTAAAAAGTATTGCTCAATGCATTCTTATTTAATTTTTATGAAATTAAAAAAGAATATAAAAGGACAAACAGAAGAAATCAAGTGTACCGACAATAAATGTGCAGCTAAAATTAATTCTATTAACTGACAGTCATCTACACAGTATAAAGGTACTTATCAAACAGAGGCACTCAAACCCTAAATAAGTATAGCAGGGTCCAATCCAGTGACCTCCTACTAGCAGCCAATCTGTTCACAGCAAGCAAAAGAAAAAGGAGAAAAGACAGTTGGCATGAACAATTCCACTCAGCACTTCAAGATGTCTAGTGTGCACCACAGTGTGGGGTGGTGATGGTCCTCAGGTCCCTGGCCTCTTACCACACGGACTATCATTCAATACACCTCTCACACAACAGAGCTCTGAAATGCAAGCTGATTCTTTTACGTGGCATTAAAAAGGAGGCATGTACACTTCCCACACTGAAGGGAAAGCAGCTGTGCTGGACTGAGGTGTGTGGTGATACAAGAGCAACGTTAGGCACTTCTCATGGGAATACTGCCTCTACATAAACAATTCTGATTCAGAAGACACAGCTCCAGTATATGCACAGCACATATTGGAATACTGATTTTTCTCCGAGAATTTCAGGAGGAGTCTATTTTATACTGATAATATAAAATGAAGACTCCAAAGATGCATTTATGCCAGGCTACTACTGCCTTTCCTCTTAAACCTTTCGCAACGGAACTGTATTTTGCTGCTCCCAGGGAAACTTGAGGAAGAATGCTAGAACACTGAGTGCCAGAGTGCTTAGAATATATGATGAAAGTACAAGGGAGGAAGATGGGCTTGGGGAAAACAAAGGTAGAGAAACTAATACCTAAATGGACACACAGAAGGCCTGGGCATTTGCTGAGTTCGGCCCCAACTTGGGTCTGAGCTCCTTTACAAGGGGGCTGTGGTAGGAGAAAATAATCAAGCTGTGTGTTTGACACCACGTGCCTATATATTTAAGTTCTTTTTTTTTTTTTTTTAATGCAGGGTCTTCCTCTGCAGCCCAGGCTGGTCCTGAACTCACTATGGAGGCTAGGCTGGCCTTCGACTCACAGCAGTCCTCCTGCCTCAGTTTCCTGAGTGCTAGGATTACAAGCGTGTGCCACCACACCTGGCTATGTGGTGCTGGGGAATCGAACTCAGGTACTTAGTGTTTGATGCAGCACTTGCTAATCAAGTACTTTAACCATTGAGCCATTCCTACAGCCTGGCATTTTCTTCTTCTTCTTCTTTTTTTTTTGCTCCCAGGACTGAATGTAGGAAATGAGCACTGAGTTATATTCCCAGCCCTTCCTCATTGTTTATTTTGAGACAAGATCTTCACAAGTCACTAA
Source organism: Ctenodactylus gundi (assembly GCA_004027205.1). NCBI lineage: Eukaryota > Metazoa > Chordata > Mammalia > Rodentia > Ctenodactylidae > Ctenodactylus > Ctenodactylus gundi. The sequence goes on along the minus strand of PVKB01002774.1, from coordinate 96,602 downwards.
GATGCCCATGCTGGGCTTGAAAATAACAGTTCCCCTATCTCAGCCTCCCAGAGCATTGAGGCTTTGACTGCTGTACTAAGTTACTGGATATTCCCTAAGTTTCTTCTGTTTCAGATGGCCAGTAGTCAAAGTGCCTGCCACTAGAAAGCTAAGCCTCCTGTTTACCTGAACTTTTTATAAGACAACCATAAACTAGTTCTAAGATAAGGCTCAGGAGTCTCTGTAGGGAAGGAGCTTTCTGAAGGCCTTATCACTCGTTTGGTTACTATTGGGGTCTCCACATGGGAAATCTAACCTCTAAATGAGAACAATGTAGAGACATGAAATACATGACATGCATCACCAGCCAACATAAAAGGGTGTCACATTAAAAAAATAAAGAACATGAAAATCTTAGACACCCTTCTCTGAGAGAGAAGAAAGTTAAGTCTACAGCTAAGTCATGGCAACTATATTACAGTTAGCATTCCAATGACAAATTTCTACCCAATTATTTTATTATGTACAGAACCCTGTTTTAGATAGACTGCACCTCTGAAATATGCATGGTTCACATATATTTCAGCAAGAGCACATCATTAGTGCTTCTTTAAAAAAAAATTAGCAGCTGAGAGTGGCGGTACACAACTGCAATCCCAGCACTCTGAGGCAAGAGGATACCAAGTTCAAACCCAACCCAGCAGTCTAGGCAACTTAGTGTTACCATGTCTCAAGATAAATAATAATAACCAAAAAAAGGGGGGACGCTAGGGAAGCAGCTCAGTTTAAAGCCCTGTGTTCAATCTTCAGTGCAATGCTGGGGGTGGGAAGAGGGAAAATTTTTAGGGCAAAGAAATTTAAGAGATGAACTATTATACAGTCAAGTTTTGGCTAACTCACACTAAGTATCCTGGACACTAGATAAAAAAAAAAAAAACTTTTATTAGAATTTCTGTTTTAAAACAATCAGATTATATTGCAACATACTTAAGAAAATCTTTCACATGAAGCAAAAAAAAAAAAAAAAAAAAAAAAAAAAAAAAAAAAGAAAAAAGAAAAAAAAAAGGCTGATCCCAACGCGATGGTCATTTCCTTGAAATAATGTAAGATCTAAAGGTTGAGAGATTACAATGATTCCCTTTGACTTGAATAAAACCCAAAATCTAAGCAAACCAAGACATACACTTGTTTTGGCAATGTTCTTTCTTCAGAGCAATAGAAAAACCACGCAAGCAGGGAGGAAAGACTGAAGATGAAGTTAACTTCACCAGAAGCTTGTGAATGACAGCATCCCTGGGAAGACCTAACCTCAGAGAGCAAGGAAGCGAAAGGGCTATCCTCGCACACTGCTTTCTAAGTACATCTTGGCTGCCAGAAAGGACCTAAGAGCTCAAGTTCAGTTTAGTACTTAAATATGAAGATACTTATATACTTAGATATGAAGACAGGAGAAGGTATAGTGGCTTCCCAACCATATACAGATGAGTACAAAAAATATTAATGTTTAAAATTTGGTGGTTATCTTTAAGAAGGTTAATTATTAGTTTCTATATAGCTAGAAGAGATTTAAATATTTGCAACCAATATCTGAAACATTCTCAAAGTAAAATGTTCACAACCAGTATAACAATGGGTAATATTTAAAATATATAACGAATACTTTTTAATCTTAAAAAGTACTCTAACAGGTGAAGGAACAAATGGCACAGACAACATAAAATGGACATGAGTAAGAAACATGAATGATATTTAGTTTCACAATTACCAAAAAAGCAAATAAATAAAGAGTACCTAATCTTAGATGACCAAATGTACTGAAATCCTTAAGTTAATAATGGTAAAATAAAAATCAAAAGCTTCACTGTCCCTTTGACATGCCCAAAGTTTTACTGTGGGGGAGACAGAAGGCATGTGTGCACATATGTACACAGGTGGTCAGTAACAGGGCCCATGTGAGTGAAAAATAACTCATTCTTGTGTCTGTATAAAATAGAAAGAAACACTGGTCTTCATTTTGTTTTTAAATTACAAACTAACGTTGATTGTTCTAAGAACCACATAGATTCAAACTCCTTGAAATAGTTTTTTTCTTTGGATTTATTTATTGGCAACTAAAGCCAGTATGACACCCTTAGAGATCTGACTGAGAGGTGCTAATACTGATTTAAAACTAAATCCTGAAATTGGTTTTCTTTTTCTTTTCTTTCTTTTTTTTTTTGAGACAAGGTCTCACTCTGTAGCCAGGCTGGTCTTGAATTCACTATGGAGTTCAGGCTGGCCTTAGACTCACAGAAACCCTCCTGTCTCAGCTTCCCAGTGCTGGGATTACAGGTGTGTTCTACCATGCCCAGCTTTTGTGGTGCTGGGGAATCAACTCAGGTACTTACTTAGCACTTGCTAGGCAAGTGTTTTAACTGCTGAACGATTCCTCCTGCCCAATCTTGAAGTTTCTAAAGAAAAAGAAAAACATACTTTTCATGGAAAAAATAACTTGCCAATTTTTATAGGTCTTTTTTTTTCCTCCTTGAAACAGGGGCTCACTGTGTATTCCAAGCTGGCCAGGCTGATCTGAACTCGCCATCCTGTTGCCTCTGCCTCGCAAGTGCTGAGATCACAGACATAAACAACCACACCTAGCTTCCTGAATGCTCTCTAGGGGATTCCCAGAATCCAAACTTCTGTCTCTGGTCATATCACCCTGAAAGTGTGGGATCTCATCTGACACTGGAGAAGCTTGCAGGGTTGGGCCTGTCTAGCACCTGGATAAGAGACCAACACACCTTTCTATACAATAATAAAGCAGGAAAAAGGATCAAAGCTTTAAAAAGATAAAGAATATTATGTCATAAGAAATAGGAAGGTCCCTGATGGATCTGGGGAAGTATTTCACTTTCTACCTTAACCTTTTTTTTTCTTATCACTTTTGAATATTGCACTACATAAATTGGTTGCCTACTGAAAAAATAAGCTCATCCAAGCATCACTGTAAAGATTAACAAGACAGAAAAACAACGGGATGTTAGAAAAAAATGCTTAAGAATTCAAATCACAGCTACATTCTAACAATGTAGACAATGTAATGCCTGTGCCCCAGACCTGGAAGAAAACATATACGCAAATAAAATTACTGACTAAAATTACAAAATTTGGGGACATTTTTCCTTTTACTAAAGTAAATTCCATTGTTACAATATTATTTCTCCTATAAGTAACGTTAAAGTGGCATTTCAACGGCGAACATAGTATTTTTACGCTCTGCTATCCATACTTGTAGGAAAGCCTGCCTGTGTGAACCTTGATCCAACAATCAAGGCATGGAGAACCATGTGGGGGTTATTTGACTCTACAGGCAAGAGATCCAAGAAGAAAGAAAGAAAGGGGCTGCCAAGGGGTGGTATCACACAGGGGATGTGAAAAGTACAAATGATTCGCCTGGCTTTACTTCCCCTTCCCTGCACAGAGACAGGGGTGGTGGTGCCGTGGCGTTCACTGAGTAGGAGGCCAGCAGAACATGGAAAGAGCCTGTCGAAAGCACATAAAAGACACATACTGAAAACACTGCTTGCAGGAGGAGTGAAGCTTGTCAAAGTACTGCAGAGGCTGGGAAAGTGAAGAGAAGAGAAAGAGCAATTATAACTCGAAGCTAACAATTCCTCTGCTAATTTTAACTGGAGAGGTGGAATATATCTGCAGCTTGAAAACGATAGGCAAATGAGTGCTCAGGTATGAAAGGCCCGGCCCACACAGAACTGTAAATGGTCACTGTAAAAACACTTTCACATCAATCATCTGCTATTATTCTGATAATTACATCTTCAGTTGTGATGCCTTGAAAGTAAATAAATGGTGCCAGGGAGAAATATGTAAATCCACAGCTCAGAACAGAAACTTGTATTTCTTGTTACAAGATAAACCAAAATCAGTTAAGAGTTCATGAATGTCAAACTTTTAAAGAAATGCCACTTAATAAACTTTTGGCCATGAAAAATTAAAATCAATTATTAACTTACATTTACTTTTTAAAAGTTAAAATGGAGTTATTCAGCCAAAGTTTACATTTTTATGTCAAAATATCTCAGCTAATCTTCACAAATAACCCTCAAATAATATTTCCTAAAATACATGATGTAAACAAAAATTATTTCTAAGTTACAGGATTAAGAGTGATTTTTATCTTCTGCACATCTTTCAGTTACCGGCTGATTGTTTTTTACAATGTGTATGTTATTCTGTATTAGAAATAAAATAATTTTCTTTTTCAAATAAAGTCTTTGTGGAAGACATTAAAATATCCATCAACAGACCAATGGACACAAAAATTATGGAACATGTACACAATGGAGTACTACTCTTCCATAAAGACAGACAGTTTTGAGGCCTTTGTAGGTAAATGGACACAACTTGAGACTCTCAGGCTCAGTGAAGTGAGTCAGACACAGAAGGTTAAATATCGTGTTCCTCTAATATGAGAAACCCAGAATACAGTCATTCCATAGAACAAAATGAGGGTGGCAGCAGGAGTTGGGGGGAGTAAGGAGGGTGTGGGAGATCCAAAAGGGGGAGGGGGAAGGACTGTAATTTTGATGTAATATATATGTGCACCCAATACTCAAGCTCAAAGGAGACACTGTATATCATGCATCAACCTACATAGATAGATATATTAATAAAATGGGGGAAAAGTGAAATCTTTGCACTAAAATTTTACCACTCACTTAATAGCCACCATAGTGCAAATTGTTAAAAATCAAAAGATTGGAGCGTAGCTCAGTGATGAGAATGCTTGCCCAGAAAGGGCAGGCCCCGATGGATCCCCCTGCACTACAAACTAGGTGGGTGTGGCAATCTACTCTGGAGGCTGGTGAAGGAGGATTGCTGGGAGTTAGAGGTTAGCCTGGACAAGAGAGAGAGACTCTGTCTCAAAACAAAAACAAAAAGGAGTACTATTTTCTTAAAAATAATAAGTATCTTAAACCTATTTACAATCATTTTAGCGAAAAACCAAATGAAACCAAAACAAAAACCCCACATATAATCAGAAATCTAAATTCCAAACAAGTTTTGAAAGAGTTCATTTATTCAAGCAGCCCTTATACTAATGAGGACTCTGCTGGGAGAAAAATGAGATAGTGCACAAGGTCATTATTGAATCTTGTGACCATGTTTGTTACCTAGGGTAAATCAATCTATGTTTTTGTTTTTCAATTCCAACTTTAAAAATATAAAGCAAATTATTCACATCAAGCACTACAATAGTATTATATTCTATTGCCAAGTGGATGAATTCTGTTGACCCAGGACTTCAACAACCATCCAAACTTTTTTCTTGTTTTTTTTGGATAAGTTGGTCCTGAATACACTATGCAATCCAAGATACCCTCAAACTCAAGCAATACTCCTGCCTCAGCCTCTCCTGTGCTGGGATTACAGGCCTGCACCACCACACAACGGCTCACCCAAACTTTTGTGGCAGACAGTTCTAATTGCTAACCCACTGTTCAATCTCCCTTCCTTTCCTTCCTCACTAGCAGAACACTCATCTTTTGGGGGAACAGCAATGTACCTTGATAAAAACTTCCTTCTTTGGAGTCCTTGTGGCACAGTTCTCACCACTTATAAAATTAAAAGACTTTCTAAAAAGCTACTTTCCACAGTCATTTTCTGCTGGGAATATGAACACAACATTACCTAACGTGTCACTAATGTCCTACAACTATGGGACTACAAGCACAAAGACAGAAGTCACACATTAAAAATGGAAAATCAGAAAAACAGACTTCCTATTATACCCTGGAAAAATAAGTCCCAGCTGGCTATGGTGGCAAATACCTGTAAGACCAGCACTCTGGGAGGCCGAGGCAGGAGAATTCCAAGTGTGAACCTACCGTGAGCAGCTTAGTAATTTAGTAAGACCTTGTCTTATAAAAACAGAAGTGAGAGAAGCTGAACTGTAGCTCTGTGTGGAGGCCCAAGTACAAATCCCAAGTACACAAAAAAATTTAAAATTAAAAAAAAAAGAAAAGAAAATCTCTATTTGGTTGAAGCCACAGTAGTAAGAATTCTGGCTTGTATAACTAAATGTGATCCTCCTTATCCTTTTATAGTTGAGAACATAAGCCCACAAGCTGAAGGAAACCTGAGTGAGCTTAAGAGGTCAAACAAACTGTATTAGAGTACAAGACTAGGTAACACTTTAACAAGAAGATATTTTAATTATATTTTCCAGCCATGAGAACTAATAGGGTCATTAAGAAATAAGATGGTAGAATTTTTGTGCTATAATTTCTTCCAGTGAACAATTTTCTGAACAATCTATAAAACAAAGTTCATATCTTTTAAAAAATCAATAGTATTTTATATTCAAAAATTTAAAAAATCTACTCTTTTTTGCGATTCTGACATGTGGTATTCATGAGCATCATTTAAAAACATCTTTCTGGAGCCAAGAATGTGGCAACTCAATGCCAGGTCAAGATCTACCAGATATAAATGCAGCATTTAGTAAGAAAGTATTTAACTATTAAAAACAGTTGGTTGTCCTTTAATAAGTAAGTTTCCTTTAAAAGTATTGGAATTGTGATTGCCCCTGCCCCATGACCCCATGCAGATTATTTTAAGAAAAATATTTCCACCAATAAGCATTATATTTTAACTCTCTAAGCAACTTAGCTACAGCTCTAAGACAAAAATGTGATACAAAAGAAGATAAAAACCCCAAAGAACTTGGAAATATGTATTCTGCTGGATTCTTTACAGTAAACAAAGTTTTGCAGCAAGTCCCTTCCAGAAAAAAAGAGTAGAAAAGAAGACTTTCTGTAAGCAGTATCGCTGTGAAGCTCCAAGCCCTAATGCTACCCTACTACAGGTGGGAAGCGTACTGAGTCACCGGCTCACTCAGCTCCTGTCATGTATCCATGTTCTAAAGGGTTTGCCAAGATGATTGGCAATGCTCTACTAGGTGGGATCTGTTGGCCCAAGCATCACTTTACATTCAACAGAAATAAAGAGAGAAACAAATTGGGGTACACTGTTACTCCAACTGCCAATACTAAAAGTTATCATTTATTTGCATCAGAGCGGGTGCGACATTTGCATTAATAAATCTACTTATCACACTTTCCTTTGAGGTAGGTAGTGTTATTTTCCTCACTGCACACAAGAAGGAAAGCAACTCACACTTACTAAATCACACAAAGAGGAAGTGGTCAAGCCAGAATCAAGCCCGGATTCTTAATTAAGGAGACATACTACCTTCAGCTCTGGGGAAGAAGGAATTGGACAGAACAAAGCAAGCCTGCAGTGGTTTAAAATATGCCTATAAAATTTTTAAAATTCCTCCCTTCAAAGGTAAAGCTGGTTTTTCTTGCTTTTAATGCTCTTATAATTGAAGTAATGCTGTTGTAATTTCAGAAACTGGATCATGATAGGTGCTATGGCTCCCCACTTGCCCTCACTTAGCTGCTAATTATGAGGGACATCCCAATAGCCCAATATACACAGAGGCCCAAGCAGCGAGGAAGCAAGATCTTCTGTCACAGGCCACTTTTCAGTGCCACTCTGATACTCAGAAGGCTGCAACCTTAGACATTTCGACATCAGCTCCTTAAAGGACTGAACCAGAACTACCCAACTAAGCTGTCCCCAAATTCCTGGCCCACAGACACAGTAAGATATTACATAAACATTCACTTTAAACCACTGGTTTTGAACTAATTTTTAATGTATCAAGAGAAAAATAATACTATCACCAACAAGAAAGAACGATTACAACAGAACTTTTCATCAGGATCACATTTCCATACCAAATCATATTTTGGCGAACAATCAGCTGTATAATTACTTAACAATTTTGTGTGTCTGCTCATTTCCTGGAAGCCATCACTGTTTTGATCACTGCAGAAGGGTGGAACAATATCCCTGTGGCCTTTCCAAAGCATAATGAATTAAACTGATTTCTGAAATCCTACCTGATTTACTTTTCAAAAACTAAACAGAGGCTGAGGGTGCAGATCAGATCCTAGGAGGGCATTAAGAAAATTAAACAGAAGTATATAAAAGCTGAAAGATTATTTCTGCCTTAAACCATCACATACTTTTATTTTTTTTTCTTTCTAAGTCAATAAGGGAGCAATATATACTACTTCCAAAAATCTATAAGAACAAGCTGTCTATTTGATTCCTAACAGTCTATTCAAGATGCTAATCTGACATTATTTATAGACCCTTGATTCCTTTCTGAGCAGCTGTCATTAACAGAACAACTTAGGAATTCAAAACACTTTATTCAACTCTACTGCCTCCCGGAATTATTAGTCATACTTCTCCAGGCTACAACTGTGATAAAAGCTGAAGACGAACCACGTCTCCAGAGGCGGTGAAGAGCCACCATCAAAGCACCAAGCATGGCTGCTGCTCACCGACTGACGGATGCTCTCTAAAGTGCTCATTCCTAAGTACTCTGCTATCTTTGATCCGGCCTGAGGATTCTGGGAAGTGTTTCCTGCTCCTAAGTCTTAACTCTGACTTAACAATGCACTAGAACTGTCATTTAAGAACCACAGACAGACAATGGCTTAACTCACAGTGTATAGGGAAAAGGGGGGAAACATGGCTCATAACCTAGCACAGTCTGATTCTTTTCTAACCCTTCCTCCCCGACCCCAGGCTTTAGAAACGGGGACACGGCCCCACTGGCAATTGGTAGGTGAGAACTGAGGATAGTCTGAGATAGAGAATGAAGCAGCTCAACTAGGAAATCAAGTAGAAAAGGAGAAATGAAGACAACAAGCAAAAATGAAGAGACAAAAAATAATATATGGAAGAAAAAGTAATAAATAAGCAAAGGGATACAGAAATATTAGTATAGATATAAAACAAACAGGATTTTTAAAAGTATAAAATCATGGACAGGCAGATAATAGTGTTCTCTGGAGGAAAACAGGCAGAGAGAGAAGCAAATGGCAGATGGTGGAAAGGGAAAGGCAGACCCCCAACCCTCTGTTTGGGAACCAGGTAGAAGCTGGCCAGTGCCAGCAACAGATTCAGAGAAGAGAAAGAGCAAGTGTGGAGGCAACATGACGAGTGGGGTTCCGGATACACGTAATCTGTGGTGTCTACGCCGTGAACACGTGGAGATGTCCAAGCAGGCAGCCGGACAGAAACACAGAAGACTGTGGCTTGGAAGCACACAGGTGGAGCCACTGAAATGCCAGGAAGTAATAATAAGGCCACACAGGGAGACAGTGTAAGGAAGAAAACGTAGGCTAGGAACCAGGCCCACAGAGCACCCACTGAGGAACACAGAAGTGAGGATCTGGGGACATGCTGGTAGCTGAAGGGCAGGAGCAGAGCGGGGAGAAGGCTAGCAGGGTGGAATAGCGAACGCCTCACCTTGAGGGACAGCAAGGGAAGTGCTGTCCTCAGGGAGCCAGGTCACAGTGAAGGTAAGGAAGTGGAGTGTCAGTGGAGTGTAGATGGGCAAGTTTGTCCACAATGAAAAAGTACAGTGACTACCATTTCTGCCTCCCTCTACTGCACTTCTCTGATTTTATCTTTAGGGCACATGTCTATTCCATTGTTTCCCAGTGCTTTACATCTGTCTCCTGGGATCAAGAGAAGGCCTGGGTCTGGATGAGTTTCATATCTTTAGTCTTGGTCAAGGCAGTCTATTCCACCAGCACAAACTCAATACTTGGCCTGTAAGTTTTCTGGAGGGTAACTGGGGAGTATGCAACAGAAAAAGCCCCCAAAATGAGACTACCTGTGACCTACTTCTAGGAACCTATCCATGGAAAGTAATCATAGCTGTACCAAAATGTAACTACATATATAGCTGTAGTTATACATGTTAAAACCACATACAGGGGCTGAGGGTATAGCTCATAGGTATAGCACCTGCCTAGTACACATGAGACCATGGGTTTGATTCCAAGCATTTAAACAAAAACAAAACCATCCAAAACCACCTACAAGGTACAGGGTCTTGAATTCAGTCCCTTGCATCAGAAGTAAAACAAAAGCAAAGTCAGGTATGATGGTGAAGGCCTATAAGCCCAGCACTCAGATGGCTGAGGTAGGAGGATCATGGGTTTGAAGCTAGCCTGAGCTATCTAGTTAAGTTCAAGGTCAGCCTGGACTACACAGTGAGATACTGCCTCAAAAAAAAAAAAAAAAAATCAACCAAAGCAAAATCAAACCCCTACATGTTTAACAAACACAGCACTGGTTTAAAAGTCACAACACACTACAGAGCAAGACCCTGTCCACCCCCCACCCCACCCCCCAAAAAAGGTCACAACATGCTAGGCCTGGTGGCATAAATCTATAATCCCAGCACCTCGGGAGGCAGGAACCCGGGACAGCGAATTCACGTCCAGTCTGGTCAGTTTAGCAACTCAGTGAAGCTCTTGTCTCAAAATTTAAAAATAAAAAGACGGGTTGAGCCATGTAGTTCAGTTAGAAGGCCCTTGGTTTTATCCCTACTAATGGGAAAAAAATCATTAATACATTGACCCAACTGGATATTATAAATCTCCCCTAAATCTACAATGATTAATAAGAACGAAGCCATAAAAAACTCACACCCTCAGCAAATGAAAAGACAGACTATTAAAGGTTCAAATCATCCCTAAGTAAACAAACTTTAGGTTTTAGCCCTTCCATCTCTTCACCTCCTCCTGAGAACCTCCACAGAAAGAGAATTTGGAAAGATGGCATGGAGACAGAAGGGGAAATGAGACCCGGAATCAGCCCTGACACACTAAATAAGCACCTTGTCAACCAGGGCACCTGCAAGGAAGGAGATGAATCTCCATCTGCAGGGCTTCCATGACTGAAAAAGTAACTGAATGAGAAAGACATGGATATAAAGGAAGGAAAAGGCGCCCTCCAGTGACTAGATCGTGAAGAAGAAAAGAGCGGAAATTCACATACAGAATCCTTCACACCAAGGCAGCTACAACAGCCAGGATCCCAATCCCTCCCCCACCGACCCCCAAAACAAGAAGCAGTTCTCCAAGACTACACTTCACTGCATTTACAGGTGCAGGTGAACGTGAATCCAAACTAGGAATGCTTAAACCAAACTTCGAACTCTACCCACAAAGTGAACAGATGAAAGCAATGCACAATTATACAAAATATTATTGGAAGAAAACAGAAAAAGGGGATCAAAATATTAGTCAAAATGCTTTCCCAAAACACCACCACAGTGGAAACTAACTATACTCCAAACAGAATTAAATATCTTTAAATGGGCATATGGGATATTAAAGTAATACTTTTAATCTGGAATTCAAAAATTATATTTGCATCAATTCCTCAAGATGAATGCAATTATTATGTATCAGAAATACATACTCATAAAAGAGTAATTTAAGACAAATTGAGAATAGAAATGGACAAAAAGCATGCAAACTGATTAAACTTGGTAAATAAATGTAAGGAAAAAGACAAGATTGTATCTGGAATAGACTCTAAATTTCAAGATGTCCAAAGAAGAGATTTAAATGACAATTAATGAAGAACACTGAAGAATGAAAGCAAAATACCCAAGAAAATAAACAGGAATAAAGAAAGAAAAGAGAGTAGTTGAAAGAAGAGGAAGGCAAACACAAATCCATACACATCTATTTGGAATCTCTGAAAAAGAGAAACCAGAATAATAAAATAGAACTAAAAAAATTTTTTTTGAGACAGGGTCTCACTCTGTAGTCTAGGAAGGTTCTGAACTCACTACATAGCCCAAGCTAGCCTTGGACGTGGCAATCCTCCTGCCTCAGTCTCCCAAGTGTTGGGATTACAGGTGTGTGCTTCCATGCCCAGCTTTATGTGGTGCTGGGGAATCAAACCCAGGGCCATGCATTTGCTTGGCAAGCGTTTAAACCACTGTGCCTTTCCTCCAGCCCCAAAACAGAAATAAAAATTCAAACTACACCCCATTAACACTTTCCAAAATAAGATAGCCCAAACCCGTATACTGAAAGCATGTATGGAGCATCTATGAAAGTTGCCCTGTAATAGTCAACTTGGTGGCTTATCCTGCTAAAACTACTAGACTACAGAGGTAAATTCTTACTTCTTGGGAAGTATGGCTCCTAACTATCTTACCCCTTTTCAGATATGTGGTCTTTTTCACCATATAAATGCAATGAAGTATTTCAAGTAACTTGGAAGAAAAAAGAAAAATAACTAAAGACAAGAGCAAACAAATCAGTCTCCAAACGTCACCTAAGCCACAGAAAAATCCTCAAACATGTGAACTCAGGGAATATGATGCCTACAATTGTGCCCTTCTTAGGCATTTTTTTTTTTTTTTTTTGGAGAAGTCACAGGTCTAGAGTAAACCTGCATAGTCCTCTCAGATAGGCCAAAAAGGGCAACAATCTGACTGCTCTTCCCTGGGTCACTTCTTGGTGCTGTGTCTTTAGGAAGCCATTCTGAGGGATAAGGTAACATCTGCTTCCAAAAAGAGCTTCTACTTAATACAAAAAAGTCTCTATAGAGTTTCTCCAAATTCTGTATCTTCTTTTGTAATACAAACTACTACATGTATAGACACCCACAGAGATGTACTTGTGTTATCCCAAGGAGATGTACTGGTTATGAAGAACTAATGCAAATGAACAAGAAGCGGGCTGCTGCTCCTGTCATGAGTAACAAAGTCCTCTGTTCCTCATCGAAAGGTCTTGTGCCTTCTGCTAGCTACCACAAAAGGTACCTGACTTCCTAGTTTATAACTAGGATAAAAATCTCTGATCCTTCAAATGCCAACACAACCAGCGGGTAAGCTTCACCCAACTAAATGATGAGGAACTTGGGTAAAGGACTGACTGAACACTTAATGTAGTGTGGACTTTAGGGAACTAGGACTTAAACAAAGGCTGACACATGGCAGAATGTATAAAGGCTTATACTGTTCTCAAACGGTAGGAATAGTACATTTTTTAAAAATGGGAGAAAAGAAAGAGAGGAAAGAGTAAGATCATTGATTATTGTCTAAGCAATAGATAGAAGTCAAAAGAGAGCTTTAAAAATAGACAAGCTGGAGCTGAAGGAATATCACAACAGTTGAAGTAGTTGCCTAGCAAGTGCAATGTCCTGGGTTCAATTTCCCAGCACTATGTAAGCTTGGTGTAGGGGTGCACACCTGTAATCCTAGCACTCATGAGGCTAAGGCAGGAGGTTGTCATGAGTCCAGGCCAGCCTGGGCCCCATAGTGAGCTCAGGACCAGACTCAACTACAGAATGAAACCCTGTCTCCAAACAAAAAATGAGACAAACTAAGAAATCAGCAGAGAAGGTTTAACATAGAGTAGTTTCTCTTACATGAGAAACCTAAAGTACAAGTGAATTAAAGAGCAAAAAGGAAAGAGATGGTAAGAAACAGGGAGGCAGATTTGAGATGCAAAGGGAAGCCGAGGGATAGGGGAGACGAGAGGGCGACATTAAGACTAAGACGTGGTATGTATCTGTACCAATCCCCCAAGCTGAATGTAATTATTTTGTATCACAAACATACACTAATTAAACTAATAATTATGGGGAAATTTTGACATATTAGATAGTAAAGAATTAAGTAAGGACACAGAAAACTGTCGGCATTTAAGTATATAACTACAAAGGCAACTACAAGAACACCTAAAATAAATATATCTAAGTACCAAATAAACAAACAAATCTCATCAGGTAGATAAAGAGAAAACAAAACACAGTATTTGTGGAAATTACAACAGAATGACAAAGAGCAGTCTATGTCACATTAATGAATACAAATGAATTTAACTCACTTATTAAAAGAGATTTTCAAAGTGGCTCACAAAACAAGCTCCAATTCTATGCTAATACGAAAGTGGCTCAACAAGGACACAAATACAGCAATGTACAAAGGTGTCTCAGACAAGTGGAAACCAATTCTGGGCCATAATCCTAATACCAGACCAAGTAGAATTCAAGGCAAAAAAGCATTACAGGAGCTTCCGGTCAAGATGGCAGACTAGTCACAGCACTGCACAATAGCTCCTCATCGACCCACTTAAAAAGTCAAGAAAATGTGTGTTCAGTGTAGGCAGGGAAGAGAGGAGCATCCTAACAACTGAAAAGAGGCCAGGGGAACGTCAGAAATTCTGAAGGAACATCAAAAGCAGAGAAAATTCCAGCAGCCCGGGGAAGCCGCCTCAGGCTGTCTGCAAATGGCTGAAGCAGCAGGCAGCTGCCGATAGAGGAAAGCTTGCGTGGGACGGGAATATCTGACGGAGCTGGGAGAGACCAGAGCACCCCAACAATGGACAGGAAGCTGCAGGCGGGTCAGAAATCCTGAAGTCACATCGGAAGAGAAGGACAAAAGCAGCCAACTCAGTGCACCCCCTTGCTGCTGGTACCCAGACCACAGACGGAGGAAGGTCTGGAGCCAGAACCTCAGCCCGAGGTAAGCGCGGATCTAGAGAAGGGGTAACTGTCGGCAGCTGGCGGCCCCAGCCTCCAAAACACCAACCCGCGGGTGTGTGTACTACAAATGCAGTGTGCGCTCCCCCTAGAAAAGGCCCTGGGATTCCACATCAGAGACAGGGCTCAGCAGCTGTCTCAGGCAGCGGCGTCAGCAGGAGCCATTTTAAAAAGGAGAAAAAAAAAATAAGCCCAAGACTGAACCCTTTAGAGTAAAAGAAAGCTCAGAAGAGCATACCAGGGCTTTGGGGCTACCCTTAAATAGTGCCTAAGGAGAAACTGGCACAAGCGGCAGAGAGAACAGAAAAGAGAGGGGAAAGGCTGCTGATCACCTGAATGGCTCAGGGTAGTGGGCACACCTCCGAGGGTAGAGAGCCTGCTCTGGGGGAGGGAAGGCAGGACAGAGAGCTTTGCTGAGGGGGCCGGGGTGAACAAGATACCTCAAAAGGGGTATCATCGCCCCGTTCCTCCGGCATGCGCCAGAGGCTTCCGGGTCACTGCTACCCTGCATGTTAGAGGCATCTAGGACCGGGAAGTCCATCACCCACCCATCCCGTGAGCCAGAGGCTTTTAGAGGCTGCCAGAGAATTCCATCACCCTGTCAATCCTGAGCCCCAGAGGCTTCCAGAGGCATCTAGGACTGGGAATTCCATCGCCCTGTCTGTTCCTTGGGCCAGTGGCTTCCAGAGACATCTACGACTGGGCCTTTGCCAAACCCTTCTTTCTTGCGCACCAAAGACAGGCAGAGACAGCCAGAGACAGCAGAACCATGGGAAAATGTGGTAATAAATCTCCTACAAAAAGACTTGTCTCTCCAGAAGATGATATCAGAAATACTGAAATTGCAGAATCCAAAGATGAAAATGGCAAAAATGATAACTTCTGGGCCCAGAAATACTTTGAATTAAAGCAGGAAATGAAACAGATAGTGCAAAAGCTATGCCAAGACATAACTAAGCTAAAAGCAAGCCTTAAAAAGCAATTAGAGGAGACCAAAGAAGATATAAACCAGAAGATAATGAAGGCAATACAAGAAATTAGAGAAGAACACAACAGAGATATAAGAAAAACTGAATGCAGATATTCAGGCAGTGAAAAAAACACAGGAAATAATAAGCAACCACTTTGAACGTCTTCAGAATAGAATGTCAGACACAGAAGTGACTGAGCTGCAACATACAGGCCGTGAAGAACACAAAGTAAATAAGGAAGAAAGCAAATCATTACAACTGCTGATATATAATTCAAAGAGAAACCACCTCAGAATTATGGGAATCCAGGAGAAGACTGAGGACAAAACAAAAGGTTTAAAGGACATGTTCAATGAAACTATGGAGGAAAATTTCCCAAACCTAAGAAATGAACATGGAACTACTGCAGGCATATAGAACACCAAACAACTTTGATCAGAGGAGATCCTCATCATGACACATCATAATTAAAATACTAGAAACCCAACACAAAAAGAAAATATTAAAAGCTGTAAGAGAAAAACAGAAAGTGACCTAAAAAGATAAGCCCATCAGGATAACTTCAGACTTCTCAACCCAGACTCTAAAAGCCAGGAGATCATAGAGCAATGTCATCCAAGCACTGAGAACATAAATGCCAACCAAGACTGCTATTTCCAGCAAAATCATCTTTTAAATTAGAGGGAGAAATTAAAACTTTCCATGACATAGGAAGCTTAAAGAATTTTGCAGCCACTAAACCAGCATTGCAGAGAATACTTAAAGGAAACTTGGAGAATGAAAGGGAGGTCAATGACACCAATGACCCCAGAGAAAAGAGTCAACAGCCAGAGGAAAATGGAGCTGAGAAAAAAATAAGGCTATGCATGAAATTAGGGTTTAGGTGACAGGTAAAACGATAAACCAAATCGGGCAAAATGTTAATAATTAGCAAAATATGAGTAACAATAGATGGAAGTTAAAAAAAATCTGAAATAACTAACTATAGCTATCTACTGCTTTAACTGTAGTAAACTTACATGATACAGACTTAAGTCCATTTAATGTATCAAACTGATAAAGTCTTAAGCTTGTTTAATGAAGCAATTCACTTTTTTGATGTTGCGTGTGAGTTTATCCTCTTTGAGAGAGGCAGAAAGATAAGTAGCACCAAAATAACTTGAAGGAAAGGTAACATCTAAACAGAAAAATATAATAAAAAATAGACTGGTATTTAAATCATTTGATTGATATACTTCTAAAACAGTACCAGCTGTTCTACAAAATCTGTGAAGTCTCCCCACATCATTATTAGTAATAGTATAGTAGTGTGCAAAACAGATAGTCACATACAACACGGGAATTGAAATAAAATCTCTTAAAAATACGTATGCATGAATATATGGATAGGCAGATAAAATTATAAACCAAATGTAGCAGAATGTTAGTAATCAATGAAATGTTAAATAAGTTATGAAAGTTAAAAAATTCTGAAATAATGAAATTTGCATTCATATCTGTTACTTTATGTGATATAGATTTAAGTTCATTTAATGTAGCAATGTGATATAGTTTTAAGTTCATTTATTGCAGCAATTCACGTATTAGGTCTTTGATATAAACTTATCCTAAGAAAACTGATTGATATAAAGATAACCCTGGGAATGTACAAGCATGTACCTTCCAGTATTCCGCTAAGGCATCTGAAATTTGACTTTTCTTCTTCTTTCTCATATTTACTAGTCTTTTGAATTATATGCTTGTAGTTATTTTCTAATGTGGACTGGTGGGTAAGGCCAGGTTTAAGAATATCAACAAAGTTACAGCAAAATATAGAAAAAAAAACTTTTGGCAAATATTCCAATAAAAGGATCAGCTGGACTCAAAGAAGAGGCATCAAGATTTGACCACTGTGGCCCATTAGAGGAACAGGATGCTGAGCTAAAGAGTGGTGACTTACGTGAAATGATTTAGATGCAGAAGATTAAATATGTTAAGTACTGTACAGCTGCTCTGACTTGGAAAACCTAGAACACAGACATTCTACAGAATCACATGATGTGATAGCCAGAGTTGGGGGGAAGGGATGGGGAGTGCGTGGGTAGGTCAAAAATGGGAAGAGATCGAAAAGTTGGTATGACATATATGCACACGAAATATTCAAGTTCATTGTAAACATTGTGCATTACATATGTATATTAATAAAAATAGTGGTAAAAAAGCATTACAATTGACAAGATGAATGCTAAAAGCTACAATTTACAATGAAATTCTAACAGTTATAAATACTTATGCCTCAAATAACATAGCAAACTCTTTTGCAAAACAAATGCTACAGAAGATGCTAGGAAAAGTAGAAAGAAATTAATTAAGGAACTCAGTTACAGTTATTAAAAAAAAAAACTAAGACACTCTCCCTCATTCCGTGAACTGTAAGCAAGTATAGAAAGGACTCAGGATACAAGGCCACTATACAAAAGCCTAATGCTTTCCTAAATACTATCAATGAACACCTGGATTTGAAAATAAAAACTATACCAGTAGTACTTACAACACCACCGAAGAAAAATATTTAGGTATAACTCTAATAAAAGGGGTACAGAAGTTATATGTGAAAAACTGCAAAAACAATAAGGAAAGAAACTAAAGAAAGTACAGCTGGGCATGACGGTACATTCTTGTACTCCCATTTACTCAGGAGGCTGAAGGAGGAAGATCACAAATTCAAGGACACCTGGGCAAATTAGAAATCAATTCCCACTACCTCCTCCTGCCCCCCAAATAAAGGTCTAAATGGAGAAATATTCTGTGTCTGTGGTTTGAAAGAATCAATATTGTTAAGATATACATTCCACAGACTGAACACACCTTCATCCCAAATCCCAAGAATGTATTTTTTAAGTTGATGAGAAACTGACTCTAGAGCTTATAAAAGGCAGAGAATCCACTAATACTGAAGGAGGGGCACAGTTTAAAGGATTCACACTACTACTAAATTTCAGGACTTGCACACAACTGATAGATCAAAGACTCAAATAATCAGATCATTTTTCACAATGGAACAAAGGTAATTCAATGGAGAAAAGCACAGTCATTTCAACAGATAGTACTGAAACAACTGGATGTCCACATGTAAAAGTGAACGCAGATAGAGACCCGCTTACAAAAAATAGCTCAAAACGGTTCACAGACCTATCTATGAAATGCAAAATTATGAAAACAGGAGACCATCTATGTGACTTTGGGTTTGGTAATGAGGTCTTGGATACAACACCAAAAGCATCATCTGCAAAAGAAAAACAAAGGCTATGCTGTACTTTATTAAAAATTAAAAGCTGTCCTTTATGAAAGATACTTTTAAGATAATGAAAAGTTAAATCACAGACTGGGAGAAAATATTTGTTAAACACATACCTACTAATAGATTTTTATCCAAAATACAGACACAAACATCCCAATTAAACACTAGAAAGGCCATACACAGATGCCTGTAATCCCAGTACTTGATAGGCTGAAGTAGGAGGCCTACTTGAGCCTGATAGTTTGGGGCCAGTCTGGGGCCAATGTAGCAAGACCTTTTTTTTTTTTTTAACAGAAAAAGGACAAATAATCTACAGACATTTCATCAAAAGATATACAGATACATATGAAAAGATAAGGTACGTCACTTGTCAATGCAGAAATGAGTTAAAAGCAAATATGAAGTGATCCCCTTATTAGTAAATTACTTAACATTCAATTCCTACCACAGAAATCAAATTATTCTTTCGCTGAAAGTCACATTTTCATTCTGGGGTACTAGAGAATTTGTTCATCCCAGTCACCCTGGACTAATCTGGTTTGTGAAGCCAAGAATGTAAATTCAAAGGGTTGTCAACTTCAGACTGCCACAAGCCATTTTAGCAGAGAACATGTAAAATACATCATTCCTTCCCTTAAACTATATTTTGGATATTCCTTCTTTCTTTCCCTTCCCTTCATGTATGTGGAGGTGAGGAGGCTGGGGATCAAGCCCAGCACCTTCATACTGAGTTGTATCTTCAGGCCTTTTTTATTTTTGATTTTGAGCTAGGGTACTGTTAAGAGACTCAACTATCCTGGCTGGACTCGAACTTGCAATCTTCCTGACTCAGCCTGCCACAGTGCTAGGATTACAGGCCTGAACCACTGGGCCCAGCTTCATTTTTCATTCCAAAGATACCTTACAATTAAATATTTATAAAATAATCTCCTTCAATGCAATATAGAAAGTTCCAGATTTCCACTGCATCAAATACTAATGATCAAGAAAAAACAATGTTTCTCTTTTCTCTGGTCAGCTATTCATTACTACCTACTCTTACTGAATGGCCTTCTGCAGTCCTATAGCTTGGACAGACGGTCTTCTTTCTAACACAAGGCTGCCATCTAGCGATGGTCAAGGTAAATGGCTACTACAGAAAATGTTTCTCCTATTCCAGTTGCTTTTTTAATATGACAGAAGCACTTTGAACATTTATGTTATATCGCGAGCCCAACTACTCACCTCCACCTCTGAAGTGACATTACAGAGTTTCATGAAACTTCAGAACATGTGGCTATCAGGAATGTCAGAGATCATCAAGTATCCAGTCCAAAGCCCTAGTTATCGGATGTGAACACGAGTGTCAGTGAGGAAACGACTGGCTAGCCACACAACTAGAAATGCTCCCAGCAGGGCTTGCCCAAGTTTGGTTTCTGAAGAATGGAAGAGTCAACTAATAGTCTCGTGTGAGTATGATGCTTTCAACATTTTAAAAACAGGTTTCCAATCATACCAAACCCCAAGTATTCCTGCAAGGGCAGAAAAATTGCCTGAGCTCTCTTCACAACTTTCTCTGCTGAACTGCAAGTGGTCACCGAAACTCTTGGGATTGTTCTGCCTGCTACTTGGGTAGCCTACTTGCTAGGTACCAAGCGGTGTGTGCACAGGGGACTGTGGCTTCCTACTGGGCAGGCTCTATTTTTCTCTTCCTTCTAAGACCTCAGGGCATTCACACAGAGCTTGCACAACGAACAGCTCTGGGTGTACGTGGCAAAGGAGACTGTATGTACAAGTGACTGAGGTGTGAAAAAAGTACTTTATTCAGAGAGCAGAGGCTGGAGCCTTGTGACTCAGGAGCACAAGATGCAGGTGCCAATGCTCTTTTTCTTCTCTGTTTGGGAGGAGGAAAAGAGAATGGAGCCCGTCAGAAGCAGGCTAAGCTGGGCTGGTTTCTGGCCTTCACTGATTTAGGAACGATTAAGGTTTGAATATGGTCAGTATGGTCTTGATACAGAAGAGCTTTGGGGTCAGGCTGCTAGAAAACACTACACGTGAATAAAAGGCACAGGCAGACCTGAAGGGGAAGGCTAGCTGTGGCAAACTCCCACTCCGGCCTCCCCTCCTACTGGCACTCAGGGCTGAGCCCTGGAAGGCTAGAGGCTGGGGAGATGGGCTAGTGTGCAGGGCAGGCCATGCCTGCTCTTCCTATCATCTCTCTACCATCACCACACTAAATATCCCACACAGAAAGAAGGAAATAACTGAATCTCAGTAAGAAATGTTCTTTTTTCACATCTGGGACAAGGATGGAAAAATAGGCTCAGGGAAAGGATGAGAAGTGCTTCACTAAAATAAAAAGCCATCAAAATTATGTGTGAGGCATGCCAGCTCCCAGTAACTGAGAGAGAGTTAGGCCCTAGGCTCAGCAACTTGTTCTTTGGGAAGAAGTTTACATTTTTTATCACTGTACTTCCTTTTTCTCTCTCTTACTATTTGGTAAAGTTCATTTTTAAATGTCAGGTAAGCTGAGTAGAACCAAATAGAGTACCTTTGGTTTAAAGAAAGGAGTTCTGGTTTTGTGCAGATCCACAACCTAAAGGTTAAGTACAACTGTAAAAGCAAAATGCCTGGTGGGAGAACACCCCTTCCTCCATACTGTTCTCCTTCCAGGGCTTTCTCCAGCTGCAACTTGGAGGCTGTGTCTAGGTTTATAGTAAGTGATGGTCCTTCCCCCATGATACTGCACTGTAAACGGCAGATGAATACTTGACCTCTCAAAGTGGGAGGCTGACCAGGGCCACTACTGCTTGAGAAGATCTGGTTAGCTCCAACTGGTGGGCAGGAAAGCACCAACAGGAGAAGATGGGATCTCCACTGTAGCGGCTCCAATTCTCGCATGGTACTATTTGCTGCTAACTAAGAAAATCAGTTTGAAGCCATGGCCTACAACTAACATTAACATGACCATGAAGTTTTTCCTAAAAATTCACTTAAAATTTTGAAATACATGGTTTTAGGTTTGAGAGAAAAGTCCACACTGGCATACATCAAGTATTTGAAACCACAAATCCAGGATAACTAGGTCAAAAAGGACTTCTGTCCCTGTGTGTTGATGAAATTAAAGTGCTAAAACTAAATATTTGGACACACTGCCATCTGGATTATGAGTGACCTACAATTTTAGGTATCTGTTCTACAGTTACCAATCAAAAGCTTCTAAAGTTATGCATCTTTGGTATAACTTCCAACATGAAACTTCACCAAATGCCTGATGTCATGCCTTATCAAGTCCTCCACCTAACTTCTGCCTTAACAAAGGGGTCCCACACTCTGGGCAGCAAAAGCACCTAAATCCTGCAGGCTTTATCCCCATTCTCATCTTAAAGTCAATACATCACAGAAAAAAGTTTCTTTTAATATAAACTGTATGTCATAAGCAAAAAACAAAACAAAAACCCCACAGCTCTTTTCTGTAGTCATGTGAAAAACACATCTCAAGGTGAAGTCTGGTGGCTTTTTGTTCTTGGTTGTTTAAGAGCCATAAAAACACTATCAGGCATGAAGAAGTTACCTACTCTGTTTTGCTTTTAAAAACCTCATTTATAAATGGAAAAACACTTGAGTAAACATGAAGCCTTGCAAGTCTCAGGTCAGCATTTGAGAAATCCCATGCCTGCATTATCAACGGAGGACAACCAACCTAGTCTGAAAAGCTGTGGCATGTGGACTCATTTCCAATGACAAAGAGCATGACTTCCACAAAGCCGAGACCCTCACCTGGAGCATCAGGTGTCTGCTTCTGGAGGGCACTCTTGCCAAGATGCATTGTTACAACCACGAACAAGGTAGAATTTCAACCGATCCTGAGAATACTTGGCTCTGAAGTGCTCACCAACAAAGCAATTGTTGTTTAAGAAAAGACTATGAATGACTTGTATTTATATAAATTTATAGTTAGACTAATGTAAATCTAAACATTGAACATTAAAAGAGCCTGGAGGTAGAATGTAACTTTTAACACTCTGTAACAGTACACTGCTGGGGTTAATAGTAACAGCTACCAGTTTATTAGACAACTTGCAGCACATCCACGGTTCAGATACCGTCCTAAGCGTTTTTTATACATTGTTCCATCGAATTTTCACCATAGCCTTATGAGGCAAGTATTATTATCCCCCATTTGATGAGAAACACAGATACATGAAAGCGACCCAAGTCCAAGGTCCATGCTTTTCATTCGTTTAGATGCACATTAACACACCTCAAGGCTCTAAAGTAAGTTTCTAAAAGACTAAATTGTTAGTAGAAAAAACTTTGACAACACCATGGGAAAATAAGATATAAGATATAATAAGATATAATTCCAAAATAAGATATAATTCCAAAAATAAAAAGATTTATGAGTAAAAAAGTGAAGCATTGCTTTTAAGCTAATGTTAGAAGCAGCCTATGTATTACTGTTATCATTAATTCTTTTAAGGAACTAAAACCACTTTAAAACAGATTTTGAAAATGCACCAGAATCTGTTAAGATTGTGATCAAGTGATCACCAACGTCCCACTGGGACTGTACTATCAGGTGCTGAGCCACAGATCAGTGAGGAAGAGAAAACTGCTTCCAAAGCTCTCTATGGTATTGCTGGCAACAGGCATATAGTAACATACCAAACATAATGAAACAGAGTAAGCAGGAAGGTCTCACAAAAAAGTGATGGGCAATGCCGCATCTAGCCAGCAGAGAGAAATGGTGAGGAGTGGCCGGCGGACTGGGTGCTCTGCTCACTCCAACAGAGAGCAAAGCCTGGGCCCACACGCACAGATTAGACACAGCGCAGCAGCAAGCACAGAACCTGGGGCGGCTCACCTGAAGGTCAGGGTTGCTGCAGTGTGGGGTGGGAGGCGGGGGATCCAGTGGGTCCAGATCATAAATTTAAACCAGTGAAGGGTTTGAAAACAGGTAAGTGACATTTTCAGAACTGCACTTTAACGTCCTCAGGAAATGTAAAGCAGGAGTGTCCAACCTGAGGCTTGTTGTTTTTCATGCCTTTGATTTTGTTTTAGTGTTACAATGAAAAATTTAAAAAGTTTTAGCACTTATACACCTTAACAGTATTATCTGTGTACTTTGCATGTGACCTAAGACAGTTCCTCTTCTCACAGAAAAAAATAAGGGCAAAAAAAATGGTGAGCTGCAGGTTGGACATACCTCACTCTAAAGACTTGGAGCCTCAATGAATGTAGCTATAGGATATACCTACTGACCATGTGAACTTCAATAGGAAATATGTAAATGTTTTTCTTTTTTAAATTGACAAACAAAAATACATATTTATGGTATACAGCAAGTTGTCTCAACAAGATATATATAAACTACAGACTCGCTAAATCAAGTTTATTAATATACACACTACCTCACACATTTATTTGTGGAGCAAACAGAAATACAAAACTTTCTAAGCCTCGTTTTTGTAGCTGCTGAATGGGAAGTAAAGCTGAGAAGGAAGGGGTAGATGGATAACAAAGGGTAACGATGCAGGGGGACTCACTGAGAAGGCGTTCGAAGAGAGAAGGAGGGCTCTGTAAGCACCTCAGTATGTCAGGTGCCACAGAAAGTCCTGGATGACTGGAGGCATCAAAGAGAATTTTGTCTCCAAGGAGCTCAGTCTGATGGGGCTTGAGTAATTGCTAACAAATCCACCAAGCTGACTGTGGCCTGCATGCTAGTCCCTGCAGTAAATAATGACAGAAGAGCCAGAGGGCACCTGCCCAGTGTGTGTTTCCTGAACCCACCCCTGTACTGCTCATCCTTCATTTCCTGTTCCATCGCAGCACTGGTACCCAGGCATGCAATGATTTTTCTGGTGTGAATGAACACATAAATACATTTGTCAGAAACTTTAATATAAATTTTACAGAGAGGTATTTCTAACAGAGTATACTCTAAGACAGATAAATGCATTTGGGTTATTAAAACACATACCAATTAAAATAATAATACACATGCTTAGTGCTATGACTTAAGTATACGTCCCCCATCCCTGCCTACAATTTATGGGCAGTATGCTGAAATCTAATCCCCAAGGCAACAACATTAAGTGGTGAGGTGATCAGATCACAAGGACACAGGGAATGTGCTCAACATTCTCATGAAAGGGGCCCAAGGGAGACTGTCTTTTCCAGCACATGAGTACGTTGCAAGAAGATACTGGTCCTCACCAAACCCAAAGGTGCTAGTGCTATAATCTTGGAATTCCCAGCCTCTAAAACCACAACTGAATGATGAAAATGCATTTAAAACACATACCCTACAGTACCTCATAACTTATTAGCATGGGCACTGCAGCTATCAGTTGTTTTCTGTGGCTGAAACTAGAACGACCAGGAGTAGCAGTTGGCTATCAACGCTCAGCATTCCAAAAAAGCATTGTTCAGCATACTGCTAGTCCAGGAAAAGATCAAAATTCAAAATCTATGGTACAGTTCCTACCAAATACTTATCACTTCTGCACAATCATGAAGTCGAAAAATCCTAACTCAAACCATCCTAAGTAAGGGACCTTTTGAACTTTG
Organism: Ctenodactylus gundi; assembly: GCA_004027205.1. Lineage (NCBI taxonomy): Eukaryota > Metazoa > Chordata > Mammalia > Rodentia > Ctenodactylidae > Ctenodactylus > Ctenodactylus gundi. Next base: position 71,378 of record PVKB01002774.1, on the reverse strand, counting down.
CTAGGGCAGTCCACACTGAAACTGGTAAAATACGCATCGAAAAGTTTTATCAGAAGCAACTGAAAGCTGAAACAGTGAGAGAGAACGAGGTACAGGGTAAAAGTGGAGAAGGCCTGAAGTGGTCCCAGAAGTCTCTGGCCAAATGTATCTCCCAGTCTGCCAGATTACACTTAAAATTTAACCATTTAAGAAGGAATAAAAATTTTCAGCTCAAAATTGCAGGTGAAAGGAAATGTGTTACAAGTCTGTACACAAGCTAAAGCTCATTTGTTATAAATTATCCAGGCAAACTCTGGAGTCAAAGCTAGTTCCAAGTGAGGTACAACATTTAAAAGCTGCATAACTTGGACCAGATCACATACCACTGGGAAAGCAAACCATGAGACAGGTAAGCCTTTCAAACCTATCCTTCAAAGCTTCTAAAACCATGTCTGTAAGCCTTTTTGATAATCACAAACTGCTCTGAGTCTAACAAAAGCTATGACTTCTCTCTCCTTATACATACACCCCTAAGTAAGTATAGCACACGCATATAAAATTCTACACATCATTCAAGTGGGTCCCTGAACTCCACCCCGGGATCCCATGTAAGAGCCAAAAAACAGCAAATATACAACTCCTTATGATGTGGACAATCTGTCTTCTGTCACAGTCACGGGGCCAGATACCAAAGTGATCTCTTGCCAGGGGCCCCTGCACGTCCTTCTCAATTATAAGTCTCATCTCTGAATTCCCTTATATAAGTTCTAGATGCCTGAAGATAGTTAAATATCCACTATAGTTATAAATTAAACTGATTACAGCCATAATAATTTGGATTTGCAGCTTTCAGGTTCTCAGATTATTTATCAATAATTCTGAAAACCTCATATCCTCCCTGTCACAGACAAACTTAAAATACATAGCAACTGCCACGGGCTTTGCTCCATGGGACTGGTCAACTTTTCTTTCGGGGACACTCTTAAACCAGTGCCTGGAAGGGAGTCGGCAAAAAAAGATAGTTGCAGAGAAGGGAGAATAGGCTGCTAACCAGTTTGGACCACAGTGAGAACAAGTCAAAGGGGGTGAAGGGCCCTGCCCATGATAGGAGAGAAGCCAGGACAACTGGCAGAGGTTTGCCAAGGTGGTTGGGTGTGAATGAGACATGTCAGAGGCCACTGGACTGTTAGTCCCCCTCCCCCCATTTTTATTCCCAACACAGAACTCAGTGGGTGTTCAGGTGCACATCCCCAACACATCCTCATACATGTTCAGACAAATGTCTTGACTTGGCCATTGGAGTGAAGCTTCTCAGACAAGACACACTTCTGTGGATTCAGGCACAATAAATATGGGGGCTGATCTTATCAGTGGACACAGAAAAAAATGATCAGGGAACCAAACCTAGCCAGTCAATTGCTAGTCTCCCTTTACCTGTATCTCGTGGACCATGGCCACCAACACAAGACAAGGAAAAGAGAGGGACTTATTCAAATAACACAGTAAAAATATTTGGACTCATTTCAACTGTTCTTTTTGAGACAGTTTTTTTGACCCTAAAATAAAGTCCTTAGCAGTTGAACCATGAGAAAACAAGGTCATTGTGACACCTGCAGAAAAGCTTGACTCTCCAGAAGTTGATTATCATGGGAGCTAAAATAGTGAAACTTAAAAGGAAGTTAAAAACCAAGTAGACCAAGCAGTCAATCAGTTCATACTTAAACAAATGCAAGAGAAGTTCAATAAGCTTAAAGAGAAATATGCTAAACAAATAATGGTCTTAACTGATAAGTTTACTGAGTTTATAGAAAACATAGAAAGTGAGTGGGAACACCCTTGTGTCCTTGGCAGAATACATACGTGCACAAAATGCTCAACTCCATTCTAAACCTTAAATTTTGCACGTATACATATCAATAAATTGGGAAAAAAAAAGTTTGTGTCTAGCTTTAACAGATTGATGCCCTGCTAGTTCTATGAAGGGAACAATGGCAGTTTTTAAATAAATAAAGATAGTACAGCTCAAAAAAACAAACAAACAAACAAACAAAAAGTTGACGGAGGTAAACAAAGTGTTGTAAAATATGAAGGAACATTTTGGTACAGAAGTAGAAAATATGGAAAGAACTCAATCGAGCTGAAATTAAGGATATGAAAAATTCAAATGAAACCATGGAGAGCCAGCTCTTACACTGTTGAGGACAGAGTATCAAACCTTGATGACAAGGTTGACAAATTAAATGTTGCATTAAGGTTCAGACTCAGAACAAGACAGCAAGGTCACTGGATACAGCAGCTTGGAAGACCCAAACCAACCTCAGAATTACGGGTGTGAAAAAAAGATTAGAGGATGACACAAAAGATATAAAAATTTTGTTCATTAGAAACATGGCAGAAAATTTCCCAGTTCTAAGAAAGGAAGTTCATACTGAGGTATAGGAGACATGAAGAATGCAAGTAACCTTAATCAGCACAGCCCAGCACTACAACCCAAGCCACAGTTTTATAAATACTTTTTCTATTACCCTTGTACTGAGAAGGAGACACATATTTTCAGTTGGAAGGAAAAAAGTTATGATAAGCAATAAATTATTCTTTTTAAGTTTTTTCATTATAACATTTTAAAATGCAAGAGAAAAAAGGCAAGCTACAGATCAAATATACCTAATCTAACTAGACCTATGATTCTAACTCGAACAATTTTATTATGATTAAATTATTTTTCAATATTCATTAAAAATTACATCAAACTTTTATTGATGATTTAAAAAATAAAAAGATATGATTTACTGTACAGTGTAGGTAGAAAATTATATACTTACCTATAGCACAATGTAAAATCTAAGAAGGAAAAAAGCAGGAAAAACAAAATTAGTTAAGAATCAATATTACTACAATTTTATTTCATATAAATTATCCTTTCCTCTAAGAACAGAGCACTGCTTGCCAGCATTAATGCAGCTGAAAAACAAACATTCCATTTTTAAACTTGGCTACTGGCTATTTAACAAAATGTAAATTCTTGCTGTTTTTGTTTGCTCCTTTTTATCTTGAGGAAGATTTAATCTTCATGCTGTCATTTGTCAGATGTCAAGAGCCTCTTTCACAACACATGCACTCACAACAACAGTAAGGGTACAACATCTTCCGTGTCCCATAGGCTGCTAAAAAGAACTGTCATAGACTACAAAACACAGTCAGAAGGCCCTTTGTTACCTCTCCCTCACCACCACCACCACCACAGGCGCTCAATGCAGACTTCAGTTCTGCAAAGCTCCATCCATTCTCGGATCATGTCTTGAATCACAACGACCTTACTGCAAAGATGCTCTCAGGACTAACATCTGACCCCGAGGCTCTGAGCTTCAGGTCTGCAACCACTGTCCTGGACATCTCCACCCACTGACAGCAGCAGCTCAAATGTCGTCAACTTTGATGGGAAATGATCTGCTCTCTTCTCTCATACCTGCTCTTACAGTCACCCTCCGCCAGGTTGCTGGATTCAGCTGCCTCCCAGCCCTAAGTCCAACTGCCTTCCACATCTTGATGCTTCTAGAAGTCTGCCTTTCCTGCTGTTGTGTCTTAGATCTGTAGTGTCCCCAAAAAGCCTTATGTACCTATGGATACTATGTACTGTAGGGTGGTAAGACCTGGCTGTAAGGGGTAGATACTTGGGCCATGGCCTGGAGGGGCATGTGCTGGTTCTGCCCTTCCTCCCATACTCGGCTCTATCTTGCCATGCGGTGAGGACCTTTGTCTCTGGCTCAGGCTCCAGCCCGACTATGTGATGCCACCATCTCCCCACCACCCATCAATGAATAGACTTTGTGTGACCTTCTGAAACTATGAGCTAAAATAAATCTTCCCTCCCTAAAGTTGATGATGTCAAATATTGAATCACAGCAATGAAAAAGTAAAACCTGCCTTTGGTTATGTCTTGTGTTACGGTACTGATGACTGAGCACAGGGACTTTGCAATGAGCTATCTCCTCAGCCCTTATTTAATTTTTTATTTTGAGACAGGGTCTCAGTAAAGTCACTAAGTTGCCCAGGCTGGGTTCAATTTTGGAATCCTCCTGCTTTAGCCCTCCACAGTGCTGGAATTATAGGCGTGCACCACTACACCTGGCTTGTCCTCCCTGGCTTTTCATTTCCAGTGCCTCAAGTCAAACTGTCATCTCCACTCCATCTCAAAGGCCATCAACTGACCTATGTGGTCCTTCTGAATCCCATTCCAAATCATCCTTTACATGGCACTACTTTAACCCGGTGAAAGTAGGGGAAAAAAAGTAATTTGCAACAATCTGTAAGACTGATTTAATGGTTAAATCTTTTCCAGATGGTAAAATGTAATTAATAGCTATTTTAGTGCCTTCAAGAATTTTTACAGAACTCTGTCTGTCTTGTACTGTTTGATCCTAATAATAACCCCTGCAGACAGACAGGATGGATATCTCTATTTGCAGATCAGAAAACCAAGGTGAGAAGCTGCACAATGTGACTAAGTAGTAAATGAAGACCAGGATCAAGCACATAGGTTTTATTTCTACTCTACTGCTTTTTCTCTTCAAATACTTCATTGCATGCTAGTTATAAACATATATAGAGGCTAGAACTTGACCAGACTTATCTACACCTTCCTTATTAGACTCAATACTCAAAAATCGTAACTTCACTAAGTTTTTGTTTCTCTAGGGGGAGGAAGGAAAAGCAAGCTGCACAAACCTCCAGGTAACTGAGAACTGAACAAAAGAACTACCGTGCTGCAAATCGTCCCTTTTTTTTTTTTTTTTGAAAGAACAGCTAAGAACTTCAAGTGTGCAAACATTATAAGCTGAAGCTCAGGAAAACTAAAAGATTTATTATTAAAATAAAGACTGAGAGACACAAATGGATAGTGTCCTGACAGATGGCAGTGCCTGTTCTACCCTTGTCGGAAGCAGGATACCCAGACTGTTGATTAGTGATGGAACCAGGCCTAAAAGGACTGACAGTAATGAGAGGCTGTTATGCTTTCTTTGGTAATGGAACGGCAACAGGTCTCAAGCCCTATCAGGCTCAACTTTCCCTTCTTAATCATATTTTATAATGCTCGCTTCACTACATTAAAATGAAATTTGTAGATGATCTACCTACCAAATTTTTAAAAAATGTCTAACTTGATATGTAAAGAAGAAATAAAAAGTAACTTGTTACTTAAAATAGGTATTTCCATACGCAAAAATTTCGGGATATAAAGATACAACAAATTTGCCAGATATATGTACCAATTTATGATAAATCTTGATTTAAAAATAAATTACTGGGGCTAGAGGATTATCATAGAGGTTAGAGGGCTTGTCTAACAAGCACAAGGCCTTAAGTTCAATTCCCCAGCACCATGTAAACCAGCCTGGTGGAGCATGCTTGCAATCCTAGCACTCAGAGGCTGAGGCAGGATTGCTATGAGCTGGAGGGCATCACAGACTGCACAGTGTGTTCAAAACCAGCCCGGACTACAAAAAAATAATAACAAGTATGTTAAAAAAATTAGTAAAAATATTGAAACAAGTGTGGCGACCCAGGCCTATCACACAGCAATATGGGGGGGGGGGGGGTGGTGGCTGAGGCTGAAGAACTGCACAACAGTACATAGTTCAAATCCAACCTGGCCTATCTAGCAACTTAGCAAGATACAAATAAAAATGTTTAAAAAAGGGCTGCGGACGTAGCTCAATGCAAAGGCCTTAAATTCAACACCCAATATAAGAAAAATAAATAAGATAAACAGATAGGAACCTCTCCGGACAACTGAAGAAAAATAAAACAGCAGAGAAACAAGCTAATAGTAGAAAGATCAGCAGTAAAATAAGTATAATGAAGTAGAGAAAGTGAAGAAATATAGGATTATCTCAAATGAGTCTGAGCCTTACTTATAAAAGTGTGGTGTCAAAATAATCCCCATAATCCCAAGATGTGGAATAAGACAGCACCACAGAAAGCCTATTCTTCAGCCTGGAAATCCTAATAAGACATATGACCTTGTTTGTAAAAAGACCTTGGAGAACTTATTCTTTAAACAGTACAAGAAGCAACAGAAGATGATTAGAATAAAAGAAAAATAGTAATGTAAGAAGCAATAAAGCAGCTATGTAACAGGCAGGAGACACTCATTCTTAGAATAAAACTAAAAACTACAAGTATCACAAAGTAAAATTTCTATCTCACAACCAAGATTTCTTTTCATTACACACAAAGAAACTATATGAAATATTTAATTAGTCTATATTAAACAAATCCAATGATACCTTTGTTGTTCAAGTGTCTAAACTAATTTAATAATTAGAAGTCTGATCAAGAATATCATATCTCCTGTTACCTACTTTCAATCAGTCTCACTGCTCTGGTAGCAATAACACTAACATATTGAAATCCTTTTCAATGAAGTACAAAAGTTGGAAACACTGTTAATACTTTCAGAACAGAATGTGCAGAGTGAATAAATTATTCTGAGCTAATGTCTTTACTTCACTTAAATTTCTCTTTTTATACCAAAGCAGCAGGCAGAATTGTAAAGATAGTCACCCAAAATTACAGTTCTTTGGGTAATCTGCCTACTGCTTTACCAGGTACTACAGGGCAGAAACTTCAGAAATGCAACTAGCCTCAGGTCAACTAATTTTAAGGTACAGAGATCATGTTGGGTGGGCATTGACCCAACCAGATGAGCCTTTAGAGCTGAATTTCCTTCAGTGGGGGGAGACGGGGAGTCAGAGATATTCCAAGAACAAGATACACAATTTCTGTCTCAGACAAAGAGGGGACAATGTGCAAGGACCAGAGAGCAGCCCCTGGGAGTAACCTTCAGCTAACAGCTCCACAAAAATACAGACCTCATATCTTCAACAATAAGGAAATGGATTCTGCCAATAACCTGAATGAGCCTGCAAGCAAACTCTTCATCTGAAGCCCCCGAGAAACTAGATGGGCCTGTTGTCACCTGTATTTTATTTTTGTGAGACCCTGTGCAGACAACCCACCAAGGCCATTTCTGAATTACAGAACTGCATGCAAATAGACTAGTGTTGTCTTCAGCAGCTAGGAGTGTGGCATTTTATTATACAGCCACACAACAACAACAAAAGACAAATCCTTCTAACTTAATAAACTTTTACAAATTCAGATGTTTCAGTATTAGTATGAGTTTCAAAACTATGTATTTGTAGAGGTATCAGACTGAGGAGATGGCATCACGGGAGGATGCAAAATAAATGTTCATTAAGTCGGACCATTTCACACAAAGTAGGCTATGTGCCAAGAGTATCCCTAGTCACTGTGGCAATCAAAATACCCTCACAGTTAAAGAAAGAAAGAAAGAAAGAAAGAAAGAAAGAAAGAAAGAAAGAAAGAAAGAAAGAAAAGTAGCACTGCTCTTACTGAGATCCACTGATGGCCACTATACCAGAATCAACATAGCTCAGCAGAAAAAAATTTTATTAGAGGACTTGCCATAATCAAAATCCCCTCTAAATATGTTCTACACTCCTCTCTCCTCCAGCATCCTCTCCTTTTCTACCTACTGAAAACACACTGATTTTACTTAAAACTCGTAATCTCATTGTCAAATGCCATTTTATATAATGGGCTACTTAGAAACATCTTTTTTGAGAAAGTCTGTAAGACTGAAACTAAAGAAAGTATTTTTGAAAGTTACCAACAAATCTTTCCAATTTTATTTTTACTCTAAGATTTGAAATCAAACTAACATGAGTTTAACAAGTTTTAAGACTAGGAACTCAAGCAGCTGTAGTTTACAGATCTAAAGCAATTAGCTGACATGACTTTCCACCTGTCTTTTAACTCCAAGTACTTAGAAGACAAAAATATGAAGTATATTATGAGTCTGATACGAGCCCCTTGGTCAGCCAGGTATGGCCTAAGAGGCAGCGTCGAGAAGTAGAAAGGTAGCTGCACTAAGTCCAGCCTCAAAAACTTGAAGATCTGAAGATCTTCGAGACACAACGAAAATCACTGATCTGGGCCACTCTACAAGACACGGCTACTACACTCTTAGTGTTAAGAGCCCATAACTAATTTAAGGTACATTTACCTATATATGATTCATTTTGGAAATTGTTATGTGTATATCTGATTCCTTTTCTTTGCCTAAAAATTACCTATATAACATGCAGTCTCAAGGGATTGATACCAAAATGTTAAACAATGGTTTTTAAGTCGTGAGCTTATGACCAAAATATGCATTTTTTTTCTTTTTGCTCATCTGGGTTTTTTCTACAGTGATTATATGATACTTTTTAGAGGGAAACGCCATTTCTTTTCCCCTGACATCTTGTGAGAAGAAATTTCTCATGGTCATTTTCCACCTCTTAAATTCTTCACATCAGTAAGGGTCTGATGATTCATCCAAGTGGCAAATTTGGGAAGAATAAGTGTGGTGCGCTCAATTCAGCTCCACCCCAGAGATTCCATAAAGAACCCCAAATTCTCATGGTTTCTTCCATGCCACTCTAGCTGCTGCCACTTGGGAAAGGGTGGGTGTGAGTCTAATTCTGTAATTTGGTTAGTAAACCCATGTGGCTTGCACACCAAGGCATATCCAGCTTAGCTTCCATCACTAGCAATAAATATATATTTATAGTCCTACGGCTACTCCTATTTCTCAATGTTTAGAACACAAAGAAGAAAAAAAGGGCTACTTCATTAAGCTCCCTTAAAGATTAAATACTTTCAAAAGCCTTGTATATTCATTTTTAAGGAAGACATAAAAACTTAATTACCAATATTTTTGTGTCACTTAATTTTACTCTTCTTGCTAGAGTCAGTTCTATAACTTACTAATTCCATATTTGCTTAATTTTCATAATCCGAAAACAAAATGCTGATGCCTCACAGAAATGCATTTCTGTATTTGTTATTTGTACAATACTAGAGGTTGAATCTGGGGAGAACTGAGAGAACTGAGGTACTTGCCCTTTAAAAAAATATTTTTGAGACAGGTCTCACTATGCCTCTTAGACTGGCCTCAAATTTGTGGTCTTTCTTTCTCAGCTCATAGTACCAAAAATTGGGGAGAAACTCAAAAGTTACCACACATGATAAACTGAGGCTGAACAAGGCTAAGACCAAGGTCACAGAGCTACTTAAGACAAAAACAAGTCTTAATCCCCAGATTTGTCTCCAATGTTTTTTTAAATATATAGTTAATACCTCTTGTTACAATTTAAACCTGGAATGCTCCCCAATATCTCCAAGTATCTGGATATTGTAGATTATCTACGGATTTCCAGTGCTTTTTGGAGGCAGGGCCTGACAGAGTACAGGCTGGGTGTATAGTGAATTGCTGGGTGTGAGAACTCGAAGGACATATTCTTGCCCCAGCTTCTCCTTTGCCCTGATTCTATCCTCTTGCCATGCGGGAGCAGCAGTTCTCCGCTAGATTCTTCTGCTATTGCTAGCTGACCGTGAAACAGACTGAGATTTCTGAACTTCAAGCCAAAATAAAATAAACCTTTCTTCACACTGAGGATGTCAGTTACCACATTCCCATAATGAAAAAGTAACTAAGACATCTCATAAGTACAACTCTTTTTACTACTACGACTTTGTCTACTTTTCTACACAAGCAGATACTCTCACTAAGCTTCATCCCCAGCCCTTTTTATTATTTTAATACACAGTCTCGTTCAGTTGCCCTGGCTGGTCTCAAACTTGCGATTCTCCAGTCTCTGCCTCCCAAGTAGCTATGATTAAAGGCATGTGCTACTACAGTGGGATAGAATGGATTTACATATACTATTTTATTTCCATATACTATTTTATTATATCCTTTTTATTATAAGATTCATAAGGGTGATACATGAATATATACTAAAATATAAAAAGTAAAAGTGAAATATCATCTTTTATTTTCTATCTCTACTCAATCCAACTCTCTTCCCCAGAGGGAAACACTGCTTAAAAGCTTTATGGGTATGCACCCTCCACACATTCTCCAATATCTGCAATTTTGCTTTTCTCTACTAGATTTTTCCTTTCACTTATTTTAATATTTTTTTGTTTTTAACAGATGAGTGAAGAAGCTTAAAAAGTCTGGAATGATACATTGCTATCTTTGCCTTCTGCTTATCTTCCTTCCCCCATCACTCTATCTTGGTAAAATCTGCAACGCATATCTCATGAAATTACACATACACACCTTGCGATTCGTATTATGATCTAAGGTGCTGTCATCCATCCACTGTGCCTATTTAAACTTTAAAAAGAAAAAAACTTCAAAACTTAGGCTTCTTTTAAACCAGCCACATTTCAAAGACTTACAATCATATGTGCTACTACACTGGACAAGACAGGTGACTGAAAATATTTCACTGCAGAAAGCTCTATTGATAATGCCAAAGAATTTATTTTCTTCCTATCACAGTGAAATACTCTTTGATAAAGTTCTTTAAACATTCCATCATTTTTGCTCGTGTTTTCTAAAAGATTACCTGTGGAAAATTGTCTAGTCTATTATTTAAGAACTTAATGCTTTCTCCTAGTTCTACATGCATTTTGTTTTCCTTACCAGAAAAGCTAAGCTTAAGGTCCAATTTTCTTCTAATACTACATTTCTAAAACTTCTTTTCTGCTGGAAATTATTACCTTTAGATGCTCAAAAAGGAAAAAGATTTTCTTTCATATAGCTCTTTTCTGGAACTCCAAATACTGTCCTTTCTGTTCAGAAAAATTTTCTGTCATTTTTTTTTGCCTGATTATTTGTGAGTTAAACATTCCAGCTGTTTTTAATTCTAGTAGCCTATTTTTTGAAAGCTTGCACATACCCTCAATAAGTTTTATAAGTACATTTGATTTGTTTCATTATTATTAGTTCACTGAGTTTCATTACTTTCCTATGTATTTTATTTTCCTATGGTTCTGGTAAACATGTACCCACTGGCTAGTTCACCAAAACAGAGTATCTCTGATGTACTGAGAGTTCCAAATTTTGTAATGTTCTTTTTGTCTTTCAAATAGTGAGGCCAAGGTCACTGAAGATCTCCAATGGTTTCTGCTCCGTAATCTAGTTTATCAAAGGCTGACTATGACTGGAAATCCCTGCTTTTCCTGAGCCATATTTATCTCTGTGTACTGTGGCCTCCTTTCTGTCCCATGTTGCCTCTATCAGTATTTTTAGTTAGTTTTCTTAAAAACTTTCAGCCCATTCCTTTCATTAGTCCTCTCACCTCTTTGAATACCGTATCGATTTGCTTCTGTTTGCTCGAGCTGTCAAGCAAGGAGGACTGTGTGTGGGTGACTGCTGCCTCCCAGTTTCCTCTTCCCTTTCAGCACTGTGACACAATAATTATACTCAAGTTGGTTTTTCCACCTCTGGTTCTTATGTCATTTTTAAAGCTGCCTTTTCAGGGACTTGTTATTGTTCTAGTTTGTGTTAGTTATCTCCACACAACTTGCTCTGCTGACTTTTCAGAAGTCTGGCTGTTTTTTGTTTTCCAAAAGAGATCTTCAGAACAAAGGTAGTCTAGCAAGTACCTGTAGCTTGTGTTTCCAAAGTTTCCTTTTAATGTAATTGTTATCAGAAAATCAGCAGGCTTCTACAAGAAGGAACTGGCCACTAGGCCAATTCACAGCAGAGAAGCTCCAAGGGCCTTGATGCACACTACTGTATTAATAATATCAAAGACTCTAACCACCTAACATCTCCATAGGAAAAAAAGAACATGCTGGGTTTGAGGTGAAAGATGGAAAAACTTAGGAATGACAGTCCAATTCTTCTCAAGGTCAAACAACAAATAGTTAATATTTCGCCTTATTTAGAAAAATATCCAAAGTCAGTCTCCTATTCAGTAAGATCTGAAGAATGGGAGACAACACACGAAGAATTTGACCATAATATACAGACATGGGGCAAAGAAAGGAGTATTGTAGATCAGACAAGACAAAAGCTGTCTGCTCGCCCTTACTGCCTTTCAGAACCAGTGCTGCCATTTCAGACTCCACCCTAGATCAGCTCTAGGAAAGATTAGGAGTGTGACTGGTGTGTTTTTCCCCTTTTGAAAATTAGGGTATTCTAAGGAGTAAGAAGGATCTAGAAGGGAACAAAAGGAGAGGGACTCACGATCCAGCACGCATTTCTGACAGACAGTGATAGGTAGACGATGCATATACAGTGATCCACAGCCTGAAGATAATACTGTTACAGAGCAACGTTGGTCCATTCAAGTCCTCACCATCAGTTACAAAACCGTATCCAGTATCTTTGCTATAGTTTTAGGCTAACCAAATACATTCAGAAATTCAAATTTACTCTGAAATCTTTTCAAACAGCCGTAATACTACACCAAGATACTATTCTTTAATCTCTATTCAACAAAACTGCCTCATCAGTGAGTATTATGGATCCAAAAAAGAATGAAGTAAAAATAAAACTTTTTAAAAACTCATTATAAATGAACGGCATTTAAAAAATATATAATTTTACATACTACCAAATTCATTCTCTCAATGCATGTAATTCATCTAGGTGTGGTGGCACATGCCTTTAATCCTGAGTCAGGAGGACTGCCAGTTCTCATCCTGCTTTGGCAACTCTGCAAAACCCTGTCTCAAAATAAAAAATAAAAAGAACTAGGGATATGGTTCATCATTCCTTGGGTTCGATTCCCAGTATTGCTCCTTCTCAAAAAAAAAAAAATACACACACACACACACACACACACATATGATTCAGTACTTTTTTAGCATGTTCCAAGGTTGGGCAGCCTCATCACTACTTACTTCAAGAACATTTGCATTACCTTTAAAAGAAATCTTGTACCCATTAGCAGTCCCTCCACATTTGCTCAGTCTGTCCCTGTGGGCTTGTCCACTCTGGACATTTAAGTGGAACCATACAACTTGTGATTCTGTGCCTGCCTCCTTTCACAAAGTGTGCTTTCAAGGTTCATCCAAGTAGAACATGTTAATTAATCTGTATGTATGGTATGGGCACCTCATGTTTTATGTATCTATGAACAGCATTTTAAAAAGAAAAAGCTGTGAGATGGCCTTTGCTGACTGTGTGAATTAGAATTCAGGACTATGTAAAAATCAACTCGAAACTTACGGCATTATTCAGATATTAACCTTTTGGCTCTCAATACCGATTACCAACATTTTGCTTAAGTCAATTTATAGGTCGTACTGTAGCTAGGCATGGTGACATGTGCCTGCTTGTAAGGTAGTCCCAATGACTCAGGGGGCTGAGGGAGGGCAGGTCACTTGAGCCCAGGTATTCAAGACCAGCCTGGGAAACAGAAGAATCAACCTCAAAAAATAATTTTGATTAAAATTTAAAAAATAAATATAAGACATTACAATCTTCACTATATTGTATGTCTTATGAGTGCTTTGGTAAATATTTCTTGGGCTTTCCACCTATCACCCTTTTTCTACAAACTGCCCCTTCTCTCCTACCTTTCTGTACTGTTACTGTGACCCTGCTCTTGTCAGTAAGTGGTTGGCCCAGGAATGTACACTTGATTCTAGCCACACCAGTTAGTCCCTCCCTGAGGATGCAGAACTGGGAGTAAAGAGTCTGTTCCCTGCTACTGCTATAACTGGATGACTAACAATTTCAGGAGGTTTGGCTAGTATCATTATTTGCCATGTAGACTAAGAAACTGAGAAATTTGTGCGAGGAATTGTGTGTGCCTGTGTGTAAGAGAATGGGAGAATGCCAAGATGCACCCTCTCACCACACCAAGTAGTGGAGGGGGTCCCCGATCTACAAACTCCCTTGCAAAGTTAAGAACAAAGAAGAGTTTGAAAATAAAATAAGCAAAAATTCACTGAATAAAACAAGAGAAAATAAAGTCTTGGCTGGGAAGCCAAGAGGGAACCCAAACAGGTCTCTGTCAGAAAAAAGAAAGGAAAAGGAACGCTCTCCCTAGAGAAGTCAAGTAAAGACCTGAGTATCCCACTGGAGAGAAAAGAGAGAAAAAAAGCTCTTGGCCAGGCTGCCAAGTAGGGACCCAAGGGAGTTTCCCACTACAGAAAGGATCCTGAGGCTATTCCTCATACACCTGCAACACAAAAGGAGGTGGGAGCTATGCGGTGGCTTTTGCTGACTGGTCTTTCTTTGGAGAGGCACAAAACTGAACAAATGCAGTACTAAGAGGGTGAGGGAGTAAGGCTTATTTCTGGCTGTAAGAAACTGAAACACATTAACTACTTGGTCTGGGCAAAGTGAAAAACAGCCTAGGGGAGAAGCATCTACCAGGTACCCTATTTCACAGTTTTTCTTCCCTGAACTCTGAACGTGTGCCTATCATTAATAGTAGAGAGGAAAGATGGAACAAGAACTCTTGGTTCCCTCTGGCAGTTCTTGACTCCAGACCACTCCTAAAGCCCAGCGGCATCCCTGCCCTTGGATTCTACGATCGCCTATGTACTTGAAATAAATGTCTCTTGCTGTTTAAGAGAGTTGAGGAGTTTTCTCTTACTTCCAGCCAACAGTCCTAAAGTAATTACATACCAACTCAATTTTAAACTTCTTTTTAGCAAGGGCTCAATTTCCACAGCATTCATTATCCAAACACATTCTCATTTAAATGAGTAGCTATGGGATACTTTGGAAAATTACTGATGAATAATACTAAATGCAGTCTTGGATAAGAAGGTAGAAAAAAATTAAGATTTTGTCCATTTTAATAAAAAGCTGTATCACTGTATTGCCAAAACAATATATCTTTGCATCCATTTTGCAATATACATAGACATATACAATTTCCTCAAAAAGTAAACTTCTTCCATGACTATGCTTATCTGCACTTGCTTAGCAAATGTTTCTAGGTTCTTTAAAATGCAAAGTGTCACATGTTCCTAAGAAGATTTGAAATTCTGAGAACAAGTAACTTCTATTTTCTTTTTAGGCCAACTCCCACAGAACCTACTGAAGAGTAGCAATCAGCATACTGGGATAGCAACAAGTAGCTGTTCTCCCTGGATTCATCTTCTCCTATAAGCACAGGATGTCAAACATTCAGGAGTTCCCGAAGGATAACCTGTAACTGATCAACACAGCACATATCCGATAATTACATAATGTGGGCTGAGGAAGTGACGAAGACACGT
Organism: Ctenodactylus gundi; assembly: GCA_004027205.1. Lineage (NCBI taxonomy): Eukaryota > Metazoa > Chordata > Mammalia > Rodentia > Ctenodactylidae > Ctenodactylus > Ctenodactylus gundi. The sequence goes on along the minus strand of PVKB01002774.1, from coordinate 56,288 downwards.
TTCTTAACAAACCCCATTCAAGAGCAGTTTTAGGAAGCCTGCTGTGTGGTCCACTCGGAGGCATTCTACAAAGTTAACTCCCTGCATGATCCTACGAGTCATCACCTCTTTACTCAGTCTTTATCCCAAAATCAAACCCAGGATGTATATGGATGTAAACCAGAACCTAATTGGTTCTTAGTAGGAATCACAAAGATAAAACCAAAAATCCAAAATATCTGCTTAAATCCCTATTACAAATTCAATAGGGATGAACAGACTAATCCTTCAAGTCTAAGACTTGGCTCCCGAGTGGATTTTTTGTCACACTGCTTAATGACCCTACTTTTTCCCTAAGTCAAACTTAAAATTTTCAAATTGAACTCCTAATATGACAAAGCCTTAAAGATGCAGAACTCCTTTTAAGTTACTGAAGTATTTCAGTTGTTTATGAGACCCTACTACATACATCACAGGGTATTAGCTGATGAATTTGACTCCAAATTTGCTTCTCTGTAGCTTGAAGGAACTGTGTAGGAAAGCTCTAAGAGACGATTGGCCACTTACTACTGTCCCCTTCCACCCAAAATCCAAGCCTCCAGATATGAAAATGAATCACACCTCAAGTTGCTAGTTTTCTTAGACTCAAAAGGTTAGGACAGGAAAGACTTTAGAAAGCCACGATAACCTCCTTTTTTTTTTTTACAGAGAAAGATGGAGGAGAGATAAAGGTCTTGCCCAAACCCACAGAGTAAGATGGTAGACCAGCACACACAGAAAAAAGGGGATCCAGGCTCCCAGCTGGAAGCTCAATTCATAGTACCTCCTACTAAAACATGAGACAAAGGGCAGCACTAACATCTTTCTGTTTTCTAAAAGAAAAAAAATAAGAATGACAACATTCTGTTTTTGAAAGTGAGGAAAAAAGATGAAATATCACATCATCTTTCATGGAGGTAAATGATTTTTTCCTTAAATATCATTTCACAGAGCCTCTGTGGTATAAATGCCATGATGGCCCTGTCCTGGAGCTCAAGGGAAATGAAACTGAATACCAGATCTTCCCTGCAACCCAAAGGTTTTTCACTACAATTAGCTAGAGCAGCTACCGACTTTATGTGTCCAAAGCTACTTCTATTCTTCCCTTTCCAGTGACAAAACCTATAGTTTGTCAGAAGTATGGCTGTGTCTCCTAAACCTGGCTAACCAAGAATCTCACTGGCAAGAATCTACGCTGTTCCCAACGGGGACAATCATAATTCTCACCTAGAACTGTGTGTGGCTCAGACACTGAGCAAAACGAGCTTCCTCCCTACAGCCTACACACTGTTTGCAACAGGAGGACCTGGGACCAATGTTCAGAGAAATAGATTAGTGGGAACAGGCAACAGAAAGAGCCCAACAATGTCGAGTCCTTGGCCTTTCATCTTTAAGTTAACCTTTTGTCAGTTATAGAAACCACTATTTTCCTTTTCTGCTTAAAACATGCACTTGTAACTCAAAAATCTTAACCTATATTCACCCAAGGACAGGGGACAAAGATAATTATACACACACCAATTTCAATGGTTTCACTATAGGACACTGGAAAGTCTCTGCATTTGTCAACACCTATTTTTAAAAGTGTTTTTTAATGTATCTTTTTTTTTTTTTTTTGGAGACAGGGTCTCACTCTATAGTCCTAGCCAGTCCTAGACTCACTACATAGGCCAGGCAGGCCCTGGACTCACAGCAATCCTGTCTCAGATTCCCCAGTGTTGGGATTACAAGCATGTGCCATTATATCACGCTAATCTTATGCAGTGCTAGAGATCAAACCCAGGGCCTTGCACACGCGAGGCAAGTTCTCTGACCGCTGTACGACTTAGTCCCAAATGCAAACGCCTTGGAACAGCCTCTGCTACCCTGCACATCAATCACTCTTAGTGCTCTGTTCCTACCAACTACACAGCTTTTATCATATGAACCCTGAAAGAATGAGTAGACCCACATTTTCCTAGGACTATTTCCAGAACTTGTTAACCCTAATAAATGCTTCTAGCATTTGATTTCTAATAATGGTTACATATAAAATATATCCTAAGTAATAGCCTAAACAGAATTTTCTTATCTAGAACACCAAAAATATAGTCTAGGAATCAGCATTAGAATATGCTACGAAGCAAAATTTCAAAATTTAAAGAACATCCAGCAGAGACAGTGACTGAAATGTTGTCTACTTTATAACAAATGAAATTAATAACAAAACTCAAACTTACCTCCAGTAAGGCTCCAGTCTGGAAGAATTTCAAAGGCTTTTCAATTGAATAATAAAGGCTGTGGTAACTCCCCTTAGCCAGATATGCTCTGACCAGACCAACCGCTATAACCAACCACCTAATAAAAGAAAAAAGAACAATTAGGGGAAAAAAAAGTATATAGAATTTAAGGTAATAGAAAGCTGTGGCAATAACAGATGTTGCTAAAGGTGATCCGGGACTTCTCAAATGCTATAGTTGGGATCGCAGTTTGTTCCCCAGAGTGGAGCTATCAGTAAGTGGTGGCACCTGTGAGAGATTAGACCTTGTGGGAGTTCTTATATTAGAGCGAATATGCTCCAAAAGGGGACCCTGGGAGCCTGGGCCATGTCTTTTTCTCTCTGTAGCTTCCTGATCATGAGGTGAGCAATGTGCCGTCTTGTCAGAGGCCCAAAGCAATGGAGCCGACACATCACTGATTAGAACCTCCAAAACTGTACCCTACATTACTATGTAGTAATGTGAGCCAGAAAAAACCTTTTTAAAAATAAGATCATTATCTCAGATATTTGCTACAGTGCTGGAAAGGAGACTAGCATATCAACTACAGCTCTCAACTGCCAAGCTGTGTAATGCACAGCTGTAATGCAAAAAGTGTTGCTTCACCAAGCACCGAACCAAGAGTGCCCAGCAAAAGCACAGTGGCTCCTCACCCATTTGGAGCTTGGCTTTTTGGCAAACTTACCTCCTGAGGAAAAGGCCAAAAAGAAGGGAATAAGCTAAAATAGTCCTTGTGCACATAAACTGGTGCCAAGGACAACAGAAAAAGGAAAACCTTGCAGCGAGGGCTTCAAGAGCACAGTGAAGAACTGTAAACAATTTTTACAAGTGTCTCACTGTAACATGTTCACACCTTAACATTTACCCTTTTAAAATTGCGAGTTTCTTTTCTAAAAAATAAAGCATTTTAGCTTAACTTTCCAAGATCAACACAGAAACCCTATCAAGAGGTTTATTGATCAGAAAAACAGTACCAAAAAAAAAAAAAAAAAAAAGCCGGGGGAACGCCAATAGGCATAAAGCTGTGAATGCAACATTTCTGTTCCACTCCTTGTCTCAAAAATAAATACTAGGTTCTGGAATGTTTTATTAATTAAGTTTCATGATGAAACCAAAGGACTTTTTAAAAAACCTCATCAAAAAGGTATGACTTCTAGAAGGGAATCACAGGTTCCACAAATGTGCACTCCAAAGCAGGCACTGTGTACGTGATCTACCTCACTACTACAAACTATCACATATGGACAGCAAATAAGAGACTGAAAGAAAAGGAACTCCGTAATATTGTAACTAGCCCAGCCTCAGAGCAATAAATTATTGTTCTAATTTGTTAGCAGTAAATCATAACATTACTCTCATTATTAGTCCACTGTCTCCTCCACTCATTCTGTTTCCTACCTAGAAATACTGATCTCTCTCCTTTCAATCTCTCTCTGGGGCAATGCTCGATCAATGTCCAGGCTAGAACAAGAACTCAGCCTGAATACTCTTTTTGAAATCAGTCTATGTGACCAAGTATGTGACAAAAAACGCGCCTATATATATATACAGTTTACTGTGAGTCAAGGGAAGTAGGTTCCTAATCCAGAACTCCTACTGACCAGGTTCTGTGATCTCAAGCACGTGGAGTCACACGACTTTTCCCAGCCTAAGGTTCAACATCTAACCATTTTTTAACACTAACCCTACAAATCCTCTCAGGATTCTTTTTTCCGTGAAAAAAGCAAGGTGCTGAACTGCAAGTATGTGTCAGCATTTGTGTAAATATATGTATCAGCCTATGCCTATGAACAGCATCTAAAGGACCCACACAATGAGCTTCCAGAGTAGTCAGACTTTCGCTCCTACGTTCAGCGTCAATTTTGAATTTTAAACCCCGCCAGTGTATTACCTGTCTTTAAAATGAATTCAAACAGGATGCTCACTGAACGTGCTCTACATTTTTCTGTATGTTTGAGTTGTTACAACACAATGTTAGATGAAAATTTGTTTTTATAAATGAATGTCTTAAAAACTCCTAACAAGTGATCTGATCCTGTGTTACTCGTCACCAAAACCACAGGACTGACGAATTCGAGAGCTAGAGGACCCTTGAAGACCACCCAGTCCAACTCTTCAGTGTCTATACACACGAACAGGGAGGCTGAGAGAAAGAAGGCGATGTACTCAAAGTTTTGTAGGCAGTGTCGTAACAGAAATTTAAAATCTGCGGAAGGGATGGGCTGAAACGAGGAGACACGGGGGGGCGCAACCGTTTCCCAGGTCTCTTCTCCCCTTCCCCAGTAACACTACCTTCCCTTCCCTAGTCTTCCCACCCAACTCGGCCTAAAAAGTCTAAACAGAACCGGAGCAGGTCCGCTCATCTCGCTGGCCACAAACTTTGAACGCTCTCCCTCTACGTCTCGGATTAAAGCGCAGCCAGGATTCTGCAAGCAGCGCCCGAGTGACCAGTCCCCGCGGCCGCGGCTCGCTCCAGCCCCCGGGCCGGAGCGGCTCACCCACCGCGGCCGAGCGGCACGGCGGCGCGGCGGCGGGCGCACGGACCCGGTCCGCACCCACGGCCGGCCCCGCGGGCGCCCAGGCCCACGCGAGCCCGCGCCCGGCAGCTCCCCCGCGTGCCCTCGCAGCCCGCACGCCCCGCCGGAAAGCCGGGCGGCCTCGCGCGCAGGCGGCTCGCCGGGCTCCGCGGGGCCGCCAGCGCCCGGGGCACTGCGCGCGCCCGGCCGCCGCGCCGCGCCGCGCCGCCTCCCGAGCCCAGCCTCACCCCGCCGTCATCACCACATTGTAGATGACCAGGTACGCCGTGGCCAGAGGCCCCGGGCCCCTCTTTTTCCGCGTGCCACTGCCTTCGCCGGCCCCGGCCCGGCCACCGCCGCCCCCGTTCCCCTTGGCCGCTGCAGTCGCCGCCGCGGCCGCCATGTCAAGCGTCTGCAGACCGCTCGGCGCGCGCGAGGGAGCCGGACTCGGCCGGACGAGGGGGCGGAGGGAGGACGAGGGGGAGGCGGGGCCGGCCGCGGGGCGGAGCCGGGGCGCCGCCCACGGGCCGCCATCTTGGGGGTGGGCACAGAAGCTCCTGGCGCTCCCGCCCCTCGACGCTCCGTTGCCGCTGCCATCTTGGATCAGGGTAATCCCCGCCTCTTGCGCGCGCCTCGTGACCGCCTCTGGCGCCATCTTGGATTCGGCCTTAGGGTCTAGCTTTGGTTCCCACTCTTGCGCTGGGTGAGTGTTCCGTGGTCCTCGGCCATTCTCACTCCTGTGATCAACGCCTCCATGTTCTATTGATCATGCTCTCCTTCTCTTCTGCCGTCTCCCTGTCACCTTCGCGTCACTACACTCGCCTAAGTGGCCTGTCATTTCGGAGCCAGTCCATTGATGCACTCTTGGGCTTCCTATTTCGAGCCCGCGGATCCAGCTTTTCTGCAGGATGCGCCTTTCTTCTTAACATGTGGCCAGGTTGGGAACTCAGCCTCGGAGGTTTCTTCCATGTTGGAGTCAAATTACCAGTGAAGAAGGTGGGTGGGATGCAGTTGAATTTGTTTGCTTGCGGCCTGTGGCTGAGGAAAAGGTGCGGGGTAGCCTGCGGTATTTAAGCCCACAGTGGCGGAAAAGAGGTATTGACTTAGGTGAATGACCCAACCTGTTGAGAATGAACGTGAAAACTACCTCAGCTCACTGACCACACTTTCTAGTATTTGTTCTAGGTGTTATTTTTTTTCTCTCCTCACAAAACCACCCTACCATCAGTTTTCTCACAACCAAACAGCCTTCAAAGAATTACTGCTTACGTGGTGGTGTAAAATATTAATGTACTCATTTCAGCAAGTGTTTATGAAGCATCTACCGGTTGCATTAAGGGGGTTCATAGCATTAAAGAGACAAAGTCCTCAGTCTCTCAGATTACACGGAGTCCAGTGAAAATACATATTGTTACCAAGGAAAAACTTAAATACACCATCCACTTTCATTTGATTTTAGTTGGCTTCAAAATCACCAATTTTGGAGGTCACATTATTAGGCAATACATTATTGGTCTCCCAGTAGCTTGGCTATAGATACTCTCTCACAACGTGGGTGGTATTAGTGGACTAGGTTACTTTTCAGAGACTTGGAAGGCTGAAAAAACTTTCACTTGGGTGAAAATATAAGATGTCTGATAGAGTGAACAGCATAAAATGAAAAGTCTCAACATCGTTGTCTTCATATTGTGTCTTGTCGCCTGTGTGGCCTTGCTTTTGGGCTCAAGATACTAACTGCCATGAATGGAAAACAAGAGTCCATAGGAGGAAGGAAAAGAAGTGGCACTATAGGTCCTTGAAGATCTCTGCCTCTTTCCAGAAAATACTCCTTTCAGTACCACTCCCTCTTCTTCATCATTTCTGTACTGTACGACCTAGAGTTGTGCCAATGATGTCTAAGCAGAAATTCCCACTATTCCTTCCTCGTGGCTAATACATAAAGCTAATGTCTAACAAATAAAGGTCTTTCTTATCCTAACACTTGAGCTGTGGCCCTTTCTTTAATAAGCAGCCACAGAATTAAACCTTCTTTTGCTATATAATTAGTTGGTAAAAATTTCCATCACGTTGTGCCCAGATTTCGGGGAGCTCCAGATAACCAGAGGTCTAGTCGCACATGCTTTTATATGGGCTTAAACACGGGCTCTCAGACATCACCAGCCACTGTGGATCTGTCTGGAAAACCCAGAACGGAAGCTGAGCAAGGTTTTTATGAGATAGGGGAAGGGGTGGTTACAGGAAATGTGACAGGTACATCATCAATTTACATAGAACCAATCATAAGTATACAGCTCCCATGGTGACAGTGTTGACCACTTTAGCAGAGTGTCCAGGGTATTTGGCAAACCCAATCATCATTTTTAAAAGTCTTTTTAAAGTGACCAATAGTAAACCATGTTCTAATGATCTAGGTGGGGTTTGGAAGGGCATTGAGTGATTGGTGGATTGTAGCTGGGCAACTATCTGTAGTTTCTGGGCTTTGCTGCAGACCTCAGGAATGCCAGATTTGTTTTTAACCCTTTCTGATTGGCTGTAACTAGGTAACCAAGTGGCCCAGGGCTATTTTGGCCTTGGGCATTGTGTGGTCTTTGCTACAATTGTTCTACTATTTCGGGAAGCTGAAACTTAGTAACTTTTAGGGTAAGTTTGAGTCCTGTCATGAAGTTTGTTCAGCCTGGGCTCTTCAATCAGTTAGAAAATTATTACAGTAGTTGAGTAAAAGTAGTTTTGGCCCAAGTGGTAGCAATCGAACTGATGAAAATTGAATAGAAACCTGCAGAGATTTAAGAAAGAAGTTGGAACCTACCCATTGTTGAGGTTTCATACTGTACTGTCTTCACAGATCATGTGGAGGTCCTGTTGCCTTATTTATTACCATTTTTTTTTTTTTCTTTTTTGAGACAGGGTCTCACTCTGATGTCCAGGCTGTTCCTGAACTCACTATGTAGCCCACACTGGCCTTGAACACAGGGCAGTCCTTCTGTCTTAGCCTCCTGAGTGCTGGAATTAAAAGTGTCATCACCATGCTTAGTTTATGTGGCACTGTGGAATTGAACTCGGGTACTTAGCAGTTGATTTAGCCCTTGCTAGGCATGCCCTTTAACTGCTGAGTCATTCCTCCAGCCCCGTTTTTGACATCTTTGCAGAACAAATTGATGACTAGATTTGTAGGCTATGATCGGAGGGGGAAAATAGATTTTTGCAAAAGAAGTAAAAGAGTGAGCCATTATTCAAAACATTCATCTGAAAGTTTCTTTCATTTAATTGATTTTTCCCAGTATAATCTACCTAATGGGAGAATAGGAGATAGGAATACATAAAGCTCTGTTAAGTTGGAAGTCAATTTAAAACTCAATACATCTTCTTGCAGTCACTTAGGCCCAAACCTCATTTGTTCTGTACAGTATAGTCAGAGTGATCTTTTCCAAATACTGCTTTGCTCGTGTCTCATGCTTCCCCCACCCTATCCTCTTACAATTTAAGTAGCTTTTAATGGTACAGTGCAAAAACTTAATATGCCCTTTTGTAATCTTCATTGTCTGGCCCCTGCCTTCCTGTTCAGCCTCAGTCTTCACACCATGTTCTCCTTAGCCATACTGGATTTATCTTAGATCTTCCGGTGAGCAAGTTTCCATAGGGACTTGGAATATGCCTTTCCCAATGACTAGAACAATCTCCATACCTTTCATCTAATCTAAATTACTTTCTGATCTGAGTTACTTTCTCAAGGGAGGTGTACCTGAACTTTTTAAATGAATCATTCTCATTGCTATGGTCTCCAAGGAGTTCTCATAGCATATACCACAGTAACTTTGTATTTAATTCATGTGATTTCTCTTACCATTTAGCTACACGTTTTGTAAGATAGGAAGAGCGCCATTGTCTTGGTGTGGTGGCTCATTTCAGTTGTTTGTGTGTTTCTTTCTTATTTCTGACACACTGTGTAACAAGACACAATCTGGATCAATCTTGGTTTCACTAGTAAAAATAATTATTTCAAGACTTAAAGTTTGATGCTGTACACAGAGATCACCAGAGTGCTGGGTGAAACTGATTTCTGCAAGCTGAGAAATAGGATTTATTTTTAGCTGTGTCCTCATGATTCTTCTGCCTCAGCCCCCTTGTAACTTGGTATTACAGGTGTGCATCACTACATCTGGCTTTATCTGGAGTTGTCAAAGATAAGAGGATATAATTCTGAGGTTCCTGACAACTATCTTTAATGTGAAGAAATTATTATAGAGGAAAAAATCAAGTAGACATAAGAGGGAGTTTGTGTCTTACGGACATTGTGACTTAGTTTCAGTCCGTAAGGCCTGGGAACTGCTACTTTTCCTTCAATTTGTAAATTGCCCCATTATTTTTTTTTTTTTCAGTTCATAAGTCATTAAATTTCTTTTGCTTTATCCGGCAGTCCCAGAGAAAACACCCATTTGTTCAAACAAAAGTCCTAAAAATTAATCTCATTAATTTGGCTTGAGTCACAGTTAATCAGTGAGCCACTTATTGTGGCCAAAGGTAATAAAATATGCACATTGGCTAGATCTTTGTCATATACTCACAGTTGGAGGAGGAGAACCTTCCCCAGTTGTATGAATTGAGGTTGGGTGAGGTATAGTTCTTCCTAGAAGGGGTTTATTGCCAAAAGGAGAGGATAGATGCTGGGCAGGTATGGTAGGTTGAAAATGGTTCCTGAAAAGGTATTTATATCAAATATCTGGGACCTGTGACTGTTACCATGTTTGCAAATGTATTTAAGGATCTTGTGATAAGATGCTTCTGAAATAGCCAAAAGAAGTCTAAATGCAATCAAATACGTTCTAATAACATAGATACACAGAAGATAAAAGATGCACAAATACACAAGAAAGAGATAATGTAACCATGAGGGCAGTAAATGGAATGATACAGCCGCAAGTCATGAACACCACCAGATAATTCTTCCTTAGCTTTTTGAGAGAATGAGGCCCTGGAGACGCTTCGATTTCAGAATTCAGAGAACTATAAAAGAACACATTAGTTTTTCATCTCTTAGTTTGTGATAATGTATTATAGCAGCAACAAAACTAATAAGGCAGGTATCAGTCAAAGATGCTGAATGTATATTATCTGCTTCTAAGTGCCTTCCAGCCTACTCTGGGAGAATAACTACATTCACAGAACAACCAAGGATAATAAGCATATTTGATGTAAGTGAACATTCTGAAGTCTGTAAAGCTGTTATTACTGTGAGGGGAGATAGGTCAGGAAAATATTTTCTGAAGAAGTGTTGATCTTAATCATAATGAGAGCAAAGAAGTATTATGAAAGGCAGAAAGGAGACAAAGTTAAGAGATGAGAGCTAGGGGATATCTGCCTGGGTCCTCCCTTGGCTTCTCAGACAAGATTCTTTGTTTTCTCTTTTGTTTTATTCAGTAAACTTTTACTTGCTTTATTTTCGTATTCCATCTGCTTTGTTCTTAACCATAGAAGAGCCCATGAAAGATGAAAAAAAGAAAAAGAAAGAATTGTGAGCCGGGACTGCCTGGGCAGCTTAGCAGGTTAGTGAGACCCTGTCTCTCAAAAATCAAAACTGAAAAGGGAGCTGGAGGTGTATCTTAGTGCAAAGCCCAAAATTCCATCCCCAGTGCCACAGGGAGAGAAATAAAAGATCTACATAGGTTAGTATGAGATGGCAAAAATGAATTTGTTAGCTTTAAATGCTAGTTTAGGGAACTTAAGTTTGAACTAAGACATGAAAATGAAGTGTCATAGGTGATTTTTTTTTTTTAATGTTTCAGTACTGGGGAGTAAACCTAGGGCCCTCATGCTGAGCTAAATCTCTAGCCTATTTTTTTTTTTTTCATTCTTATTTTGAAACAACATCTTACTAAGTCACTAAACTGCCCAGGCTGGGCTTGAACTTCAAGTCTTCTTGCCTTAGCCTCCTAGTGTGCTGCACTTACAGGCCCATGCCACCAACCCCAGCTCATAGCTTCTGAATTATAGGTTGAAAGTATGATATGAAAAGAGAAAGCAACTTCCATGTATTACTTTCCTATTTCCCCTGTAACATTTAATGGCTTAACAACATGAATGTATTCCTTTGAAGTTGTTTCTTGAGGTTAGCAAGACCAGAATTATTCTTTCAGGGACAAAAATCAAGGTGCCAGCAGGTTTTTGTTTTGTTTTCTTTTTCTTTTTCTTTCTTTTTCCAGGAGGCTCCATTTTTTACCTCTTCCAGCTTCAGGAAACTGCCAATATTCCTTGGCTCATGGTTTTGCCACTCCAGTCTGCTTTCGTTGTTGCACTGCCTTCTCTGACTTTGATTTGCCATCCGGTCTCTCATAATGACCTTCATAATTATGTTGGGCCCGTTGTAATCATCCTAGATAACCACACCATCTCAAGGTGTTAATCTCTTTTGCCATATAAATAACATTCTGGGGACTGGGACATAGAGAGTTGGGGACATTATTTAACCTACCACATTTCACTACCAAAAGAAAAAAGCCTGAAAAGCTTAAAAAATAACTTTCTTTTTAAACTGTTGCTAAATTTACAGAAAAGTAAGAGATATCTTCAGTGTAAAGATCACAAGTGGGGAGAAAGCTTGTAGTGGATATAATAAAGATAAATTGAAACTAGAATAATGATCAGCTAGTAAAATAAATGCCAGAATTGTTCTGAGGGCAAATTTTGGTATTAGTTCTAGGACTGAGCTAAATCCAGATACCTAGAAACATGAGGAAACTGAGCCTTCAGGGTTCTTAAAGGAGATACTAAAATGACTTTTAGCAGAGGCATGTATAAATTCTCTGGAAGGAGACATCCCAAATATAGATCATTGGACTTTCCATAGATTAATCCTATAGTATATAAACTCACAATTTAAAAAATTACCACTTAACCTACCATGAGTCATCAAGAAACATCAAGAAAAATGGTTTACTCACCTAAGAATCTCATATGTTGTAATTTTCAGATAGAAAATATGGGCATGTATGAAATATTTAAGGAATGATTAAATAAAAAATATAATTTTATATTCACACAAAAGCCTGTACTTGAATGTTCACAGCAGTTCGATTTGTAGTTGCCAAAAGTTGGAAGCAACGAGATGACCTTGAGTATGTGCACAAGTCATCAAACTGTGTGGTACATTCAGACAGTGAAATATTATTCAGTTATAAAAAGAAATGAGCTGTAAAGCCATTAAAAGACATGGAGAAAACTTAAATGAATATTATTAAGTGAAGTAAGTCAGTGGAAAAGACTATATACAATGTGATTTCAACTGTGTGATATTCTGGAAAAGGCAACAACTTAATTGCCATTGCAACAGTATTAAGAGATGAGACATTTAAAAGGTAATTAGGTCCTGTCGTCTCTCATAGATGAATTGAGAGTGGGCCAGTTACTACAAGGCTGCCTGTGTTGTAGTTTCAGCCTCTCTTGCCCCTTTTATCTGTCTCATGTGTGCTTGCTTGTCCTTCCACGATGTTGTGATACAATAAGATGGTCCTAACCAGTAGTCTCTCCATGTTAGACTGCCCAGCCTCTAGAACCAAGAGACACATAAACTTCTGTTGTTTACTAGTCTCGGGTGTTCTATTACAGAAACACAAAATGGACGAACACAAGCACTACAGATGATAAAAAGGGCAGCGGTTACCATGTCTTGGGAGGAAGGAGAGCTGGGATACATAAGTGGAGCATGTGACTTTTGTAGAGTAGTGAGTCCATTAAGTCTGATCTGAAATGGTAGATATGCAGCATTGTGTATTTGGCAAATCCATATGAGCTACGAACAACAGGGACTATTAAAAATGACCAGGCAGATTTGAAAGGTTCTTAAATTGTATGGAAGTTGATAAAGTAGCAATGAGTTAATGATTCATGTTTTAGCCACTGAGAGGCTATAACAAAATGCATACTTTCCAGACAACTGTCAGGTAAAAGGAATTAGAATAATTTTTAAAATTATAAATCTGTAAAAAGGTAAAGGAGAAAAACAAAACAGAATAGAGAAATAAATTGAAAGCACAAATAAGGTAAGTGTAAGCTGGAAGACATTAATAGGTACATAAAATGAAACAATAAATGAATTAACTAGTATAGTTGAGACATTACCATTCTAGAGTTTTTTTTTTTTTAAGCTATGTTTCTAAGAAATAGTGTGTGCCTCCATAACCAGCTTATGTGGTGCTGGCAGATCAAACCCAGGGCTTTGTGCACACTAGCCAAGTTCATTAGCCACTGAGCTAAGTCCTGAGGCCCCAAGTAGAAAATCTTGGCCGTCACAGATACTGTATATAACAGATATGCAAGCCAGGAATGATGGCATATGTCTCTAATTCCAACATACCATAAGAATACATAAAAACTTTGTAACATAATAATACAGAAAAACTGAAAGTAAAATGATAAATAAGATACATTGTGAACATATTAACCAAAGGAAAGACTGTGGTAGGAAAAATAATCCAGTGGCAGGAAAGTGACTAATGTAGCCTATAACTTACTGATCTCATTTATACATGACACTTTATGTTAAATATACAAAAATAATTATGTAATATATTAGAAGTAAAAGTTGGCATGAATTTAGAAGACTAGAATCTCAGCACTTGGGAGACTAAGGCAGGAGGAGATCAAGCTCAAGGCCAGCCTGGATGTCTTGGTTACTTTTTTGTTGCTGTCACAAAATACCCGACATGCACAAATTAGGGGAGGAAAGTTTATTTTAGCTCACAGTTTTAGAAGGCCACTGTCCATTCATGAGTGGGTGGCTGCAAAGTGATGGAATCCCGTGGTGGGGCCAGAGCCAAAGCCCCTCATGGCATGGCAGAACGGAGCCAAGTCTGGGAGGAAGGGCAGAACCAGCATACACCTCTCCAAGTCAAGCTTCAAGCACCTGCCCCTTGCCGCCAGGACCCACCTCCCAACACTGCACAGTACCCGTAGATTCACGAGGCTTTTGGGAAGCACTCCAGATCCAAACCATAACATTGAACTATGTAAGTAAACTACATCTGGTCTCCCTCAGGATTATTATCTAGGAAGCTATTATATTGTTAATCTTGGTGAACACTGAAGTTGAGGCTAGAGTGATTGGCACCTCTTTTTAAGGGAAGCCCTAGTGACAGTCAGGGACTACGTTTTGTGTCACATGATCCTCATTTTCCTGATTCTGTATTGTACAGAGATGATAAGCCTTAAAATAAAGCTGGGAAAACTTGTGACAATAGTTAGGATAGTGGATATTCCTGAGCTAAAGGTGAGCAACCATCTTTCTCTCTTTTTGTCTCCACAGAAAGGCTATTTCTGCATAAAAAATGCAATACACTAATCCAGTTCTAGGTTCCTAAAAAATGAAGACAAACTCCAGTTAGAGAGAAGAGGATTTGTTTGAAAAGATACTGGATAGTTCACAAAATTGGTGGAAAATCTGAAGAATGGGATTTGGAACATGGACAGAAGCCATGGGAAATTAGACAGAAATAGAAACCAAATCAACACACAGGAAGAATGGTGGTTATTATCCAACAGCTTCTTCACTGGCAAAGTGGCCACTGGACATTTGTCCTGGTCTTTATTGCGTTCTCTTCCACCCCCAGACAGGAGCTAAACTGCTCTTTGCTTCTCGGCATCACTCCAGAGTCAAGATCTTAGGTAGGAGCTTCTGATTGGAAAGTCTCACGCCAAATACTAGTGCTGGGGGGGGCCAGAAAAGGGGCTCTTTGCCCACAAGACAGCTTCTTTATTAGAATTTTTCTCTAAATAAGAAGCTATTTTAAAACCAAATAACTGGTGGGAAACCAAAATGAAAGTGCCAGCAAAGGGTCTCTGTGTACCCACAGAGAAGAGTGAAAAATAATATGACTAGTTAGGATCTGTGAAACTCTTTGGACCATAGTTTTACTTAGAGATACGGGCTTGTGTGCAGTCACTGAGATGAAAGGCAGCCAGACTTCCCTTTTCTTCTTTCTGGCAGTTCTTTCTCTTTTCCAGTTCCTCGGCCTACGACTGCGAATGGGGAAGGAGTGGCACTGTGATCAGTCCTGTACTCCAGGCCAGTCAGTTACCTTCATTCAGGAAAGTCGGAAGTGACCCCACCGCCATATCTCACCTGACATCACCAGAGAGTCCTACAAGGCAAGTGGCTTTTGTTTGGTTTGTGGTACTGGGGATGGAGCTCATAGTCTTTACACTGAGCCATATCCCTTGCTCATTTTTAAAAAATGGGTCTCACCATGTGGCTAAGTTGCCTAGGCTAAGGTGGAACCTTCTATCCTCCTGCTTCAGCTTCCCAGAGTTCTGAGATTATGCGTCTTCTGCACCAGCCCTGGCAATGGTAGGTTTTGAGTGACTGACCAAACATTAGGACACCTGACATCTGGATTCCCATGTGGCTGGTGATCTGGCTTTTCTGTAACATTTGCAGGTGAGGAGAGCTGGGATAGCAGGTAGACTCTGAAGTTCACCCTAAGCTTCCGGTTAGCTAGTCCTTTGCTGAGGTTTGAGCGTGTTTTGTTCCTGCTCATTCTTGTTTTGAAGTCTGATCACCACTGTGGCAATTTTGGGTTGTTAGTATATGAAGGGTAATTAGGTCATTAAGAACTAATACTTTTCTTAAGAAAGCGAGTTGTCCTAAGAGATGCCAGCCCCTCCTGCCTTCTCTTCCACACACGTGTGCTTGCCCTTCCACTTTTCTACTGTTCTGTGACCCAGCATGACTGCCTTCCCAGAAATCAAGCAGATTCCAGGATTATGCCCCTGTAAGCTTCCCAGCAGTCAAAAACTGGACAAATAAACTGCTTTGCTTGGTCAATTACTCAGTTTTAGGTATCTGTTATAGCAGTGGAAAATTGACTGAGACACCCTAAACTGGCTGATGCTATGACCTAACGTGGAAAAAAAAGTTTTATCACATATGCAAGTATATACAGAGAGAGGGGGATACGGGAGTGTCTCATAGCCAGAAACAGAAGCAATGCAGCATTCGTGGTGGAAGCAGCAGCAGCCAGCGAAATGTCTTGTGTGGGTTCCCAGACCCCATCCACGCAGGGTGACATAGTGAATGTCTGACGGCAGCTGCTCACATTGCAGGGTATGTCACCAGAAAGGAGTTAGGAAACACTGATGTAGCACTTAGCTGTGGGCCATGCTCCCACCCTGGGTACCCCTTTCTTCAATTTGGAGTGTAGCCAAGTCTTCACCTGAGGGGGAAAGAGAGCCTTTATCATCACCATCCTGGGTGGGCTTTCTCTGGAGAGGAATTGTGTCTAAGCATTACTGTCCTTCAGGTAACACACTCCCAGATTGGTTGTAAATACCATTGATCAGAGAGCCTAAGGAGACAGTCAGGGGAAGACACCTCCCAACAGTGGTCTATGTGAGGGACCTAGGATTCACTAACCTCTTCTTTCAATGTTTCACTATGTTTGAAAAGTGTATTTGACATGGAAATTGTTTAGAATATATTAAATAAAAATGAATTATATATGGCATATAAGGTCTCATTTTAACAGTTGTAGGTATTTTATCTGTGTTTTGCTATTTCTCCAATTAATGTTGCAGTTTTTCAATTAAAATTTTGAGTTTACCTATATCAAATACTATAATCTTTCTTTGCTACTTTGTCTTCTAATGGGGGTAGATACTATTAGGGAAGGGGACCGGATAGTTAGGTTAAATTAGGAACAAGTCCTCCGGCGGGTAAAACAAGAGATCAAGGGGTAATAAAATTTAGCCACAGGCTGAGGTGGCACTAACTGCCAGATCCTTTGCTCTCCTCACTTGCTGGTTCTTTTCAGGCTTTACACGTGTATGTGTGTATGTGATACTGGGGATTGAGCCCAGAGCTTTTGCACCAAGCTCCATCCCCAGCCCTCTCAGAGGCCTGTTTATTTTATGGTTAATATGCAGACTGAAACAGATGAATGGGAATTAGCTTTTGTTAAATATAAATTAAAACTGGGGGAATTTTTTGGGATAAAGTTTAAGGGTAACTAAAGACAAGCTGAGAAACTTTCTGTTGATTGACAAGTAAGACTCCTACGGCCTGAGAAGCTTTTCTTCTTTAATTATGAAGAAGGGAGTGTTCCATGAACAGTGTTTCATAGGAGTTGAACATGAAGGCAGCTGTTGCATTCCCTAAGATCATAGCTACTTTGTGTACAATTTTGCAGACTCTTGCAGTTTGAAGAACCCTTTTTTGGGGGGAAGTTATTAGACCTTTATTCTTTTGCTCCTTCACAGAATGTAACTTTTCTTCACATATTCACTTTGTTTCTGCAGTAGAATCACTTCCCTGAGGGTAGAGACTGTTTCTGACTTATCGTCTCTGAATGCCACATGAGGAATGCACTATCAACTCAGGGACTTGGGCCTGAGTTCCTTTAGTTTTCCTTGTGTGAATCCCAGCTTTCATAGTGGGCTACATCTGCATTTTCTGTTTTATTTTTGATTTTGAGACAAGGTCTCACTAAATTACTAAATTGCCCAGTCTGAGCTCAAATTTGTAGTCCTCCAGCCTCATCCTGCCAGAGTGCTGGGCTTACAGGCCTGTGCCACTGGGGCCGGCACTCATTTACTCTTTGTATTATTCTATGAATGAAGGCCTAGTATACTCTCATTTTATACCTGGTGTAACTGAGTCTCAAGCCACACACTTATAATAAGCAGTTTTACAAAGGTAATAGAACTTTCAGTTAAGTCCGACAGTATGGTTCCAAGGGTAGTTTCAAGTGGAACTGGCTCTACTTGGTTGATTAATTGGGTTAGCTTGATCCCAGCCAAGGATACTGAAGCATTTGCCCTCAGTGAAGATGGAAGTGCTTTGTGGGAGAGAGATCTGGGTCTTCCCAGAGCATGCAGAACTGGTTGTATGGCTGCTGGCTAACAAATATCTGATGAATTTGATCTGAGACAATCTTTCACTGTAACATACTGTGGGAATGCAGGAGTCATTTCTCCTGGACTGACCAGAGCTCTATTCTGCTATTTGCCTTGACAATGGCATTTCAGAAATGTGGCTCTATAAATCTGTTGTTTTGTTTTGTTTTGATTTCTTATTGGTTGGGATGGGACATGGTCTTGCTGTGTAGTCCAGGCAGGTCCTGAACTCACTATGCACCTCAGGCTGGCCTTAAACTCACCAGATCCTCCTGCCTCAGTCTCCCAAACTCTGTAAATGTTGTCAGATATATCTTCTACACCATTGTGCAGTGGGAATAGTTGCAGAGCAGTTTCTGTGGAACCAGACCTCCCCTTGTCCTTACCTGCCTAAAAGGGAGATGATCAATAAGAAAATGTTCTGTCTTGTAATTTTGTTTTTTATCCATGTATATTTTGTGTAACTTTAACCAGAGCCATTGTGTAAGTTGCAAGTCTGATTTATCCTCTGTAAGTGACTCACTGCCCTTAAGCACTTTTTGTACTCACTTTCCTTTTTCTTTTTCCCTCAATAAATCTGGGTAAGAGCTTCTGCTGAGGGCTACATAGCCAAATACTCGGGGCGAGTCCATGCGGTCTTCTATAGATCTCTAATTCTTCAAGACTTAAAAATTCAGAATTTGTGCTTTGTCCCCAAATGCAACAACATGTCCTGTGGAGCAGGCTGTGGAGAAGCCTCATAGCTCAGCCTCTTGCCTTACTACTGGAGTCCACCGAGTCGACCTGGCAGACATTAGTAAATGTGAATGACCAACTGTCCTGGGGTTATTTGTAACCTTCTTCTTTAGTTGTCATCAACTAAGGAGAAATCTAGTCCAAAAAAGTCAAGTAATGTTTTATGAAAATTGATGATAGGGATCACACAGAGACTGTTGGGACTGGAGTCTCTGATAGGAAGCCCTTCCTGCAGTATGTGAGCATTTGGACCAGCAGTTAGAAATCTGATGTTAACTCCAAGCACTATGGATCTCCTGGGTGCTGCTTCTTCCAGTGGAATGGAGTCATGATCAATGCCAGATGGCTCCTCCCCTACCTTTGGTTCGCTGCTGAGGAAACTCAGCCCCAGCAACCCGAACTGCCCCTTCTTTGTATCCATCTCATGTGTCCCCCCTAGCTCAGCTAGATCCAGGATCCAGAAACACTGGAGAATTTTGGCCTTGCTGGTCGTCCCACATCACAAGTAGTTTGGTAGTTGCTTGTGAACTTCAAGTCTGTTTAGATTTTGAGGTGAGAAGCAGGGAACTGATACTTTTCAAATGTCTTTAAAAAGAGTATGATAATTAAGAATAATATACCTCAGTACTGTATCTATATTATCCAGTACCATATCAAACTATATAGGCCATTGCTTTCCAACCTCACTTTACATAAGTTTTTAACACATTTTTTTTTTTTTTTGATGTGGTACTGGGGAATCAAACCCAGTCTCACACGTGCTAGGCAATTGCTCTACTATTGAGCTATGTGCTTAGCTTTGTTTCATTTTGAGTTTCCTGAAGTTGCCCACACTAAGTAGTTAGGATTACAGGTGTGCACTAGCACACCGTGTTTAAAATTTCACAATGTAAAAAGTAATGTGCATAGTTAACATAAAATTTAAAGTTTCTTCCTCCTAGACCACCTAGAACATTGCTAATAGGACTTACAGAAAGTTCTAATATGTGCTGACTAATGAGATAGCTGTTTGTTACACTTGACTACTGAACTCTTGAAATGTGGCTCATGCAACTGTGAAAGTGAATTTTAATTTAAATATCCCCTTGTGATCATGTCTACAGGCATCTAGAATATGGTGATAACCTTGTATCATGGTAGTCTGTTGTGTTGCAGTCACAAAGTACTCTAAAATCTTGATTTATAAGCACTGAGATTTATTTCTTGCTGTGTCATGAGCCCATTTTGGATTGGGCAGATAGCCAGCACCACACGTCACAAGTTGGTATAGAGGGTCTTGTGCCAGCAGTTACATGCTAAAATAAGAGCACACACAACACTTCTGCTCAGGACTCACTGAGAAAGGCTGGTTACAAGATCCTCAAGCTAGGATGGAAGTCCTCTGTGCCAAGTGGGAGAAAGCCTCAGTAGCAACTGTCTGCGACACTACTCCCCTTTCAAAGCACAGAAAAGGACCCTGGGGATAAAGAAAGCAGTCCTCCTTCTGTTTTCTTGAAGTGCAGAGGTGTGTTTCTTCAGAATTCAATTTCCATGACGTCCTTGATATTCATAAGCACAGATATATCACATGCAAGTGAGAATATACAACAAAATGTGGATTTCAAACATTGTGATAAAAAAAGAGTTAGTTTTCTACAAAGTTAGAGCTGGCAGTAGTGTCCTAGTTTAAATCTGAAGTGTCTCCCAGAAACTTCCTGTGTCTGGAAGGCGAGGGGATCATGAGAGTGCTGTACTTGTCAGTGGATTCAACTATTGATAATTTATGTACTACCAGGAGGGGGAGCCTGGTTGGAGGGACTCTGGTCTAGTCTCAAAGGATATATTCTTACCCCAGGCTCCTCCCTTGTCTCTGCTTCCTTCCTGCCCTGCATAAGCTGTTTCTTCCACCCAAGGCCATCTACTGTGCCCTTTTGTCAGTGCTAGCCTACTCTGCATAAACTCAGACCTCCTAAGTTGCAGGTGTTGCGTATTGTGTCTCATCGATGAGACAGTGACTAAGACAAATAGCACATCTTTTTGGTTGCACATAGAAATATCTTTTAATATCAAGATTGGTAAAGTAACAAGCAATCAATGGATTTTTTTTTATGTTTGGGATGAAAATGAATGGGAGAAAGTATATTTATTTTTCCTGGCTCAAAATATAGGTCATTATATTTTTCTCTAGCAAAGAATAAAAATATTTGTTTTCTTAAAAAATGACAAATGCCTCATTCAGAAAATATGTGGACTGTGCTACCTTAAAAAGAAAAAATTTAAATATTAACTGGGCAATAGATTCCTTCTTTCCAAGTTCAACTCCAGAATCACAGAACCATCCAGTCCATTTAACAGCATGTCTTGAATTCTTTCTAGAATATGTACAATATTACATGGACATATCAAGACATGGGGACTCACTAGCTGATATAGACACTGTCATAGACAGTGGGTTCCATATACAGGTGACACTTTCTGATAACAAATGCTTCAACAGCAAGATGTGGAAAAAAAAAAACTTGGTGGCCAAAATGAATGACAGCAAAGTCACCAACTCAAACCAAGACCTGGTAAAATAACATTGATGATGATTATTCTGTCAGATGTTTAAAAAGTCACATAGATTTTAGCAGCATAAGGACTTGATGCTAAATAAAATATCATTCTAAGATGTAATGGGACTAAAGTGATGCTTGAGAGGATGTTGAAGTAAATGTCTAAATTAGGTCACCTGTACAGACTAAGTCATTTTTATTCCTTAGGAAAGCACAACCCTAAGACAATTCTTTTTTTCTTTTTCCTTCCTTCCTTTCTGCAGTACCAGATGTTGAGCCCAGGGTCTCATGCACGTTAGGGATGCTGTCTGCCTCAACTGCTGAGCTATATCCCTATGCTTTTTATTTTTGAGACAGGGTCTGGCTGAGTAGTCCAGCCTGCCCTCGAAGTTGTGATCCTCTCAGATAGCTGGAATTACAGGTATAATGTACCCAGTTCAGTAACCCAGCTCCTCACATTTATGCAGCAAAATGTTTTGATTTTAGTTCCCAAGATGCATCTGTGGATTTTACAACTGATGGCATGAAAAAAAAGAGAAGTCTAGAGAGATTAAACAAACAGCATGCACTGTGGTATTCTTTATTTAAAAACTGTGAGCCAACTCCAGCTGTAGTGTTCTCATTACCATTCTGATGGCATAGTCAACCGAGAGAACATTAACACTATTCCAAGATGCGTTAAGCTGTAAACACACATATATACCATCCATGCACACGCACAACCCAACATACACGCGCACAAAGATTATAGTCTAAACAGATTAAAAGTGATGAAAATGCTTCGAATTGTCTAAATCAAATTAACTCCCCTTCAGAATAATAAACGGTGGCAATACTGTGGCTATAATGAAAAATATTGTAACTATTTAAAAAGCAAAAAAGGAAGAATACTGGCAACTTGAAAAAGCAGCTAAAAATAGAATGGAAGATAACATAAGAGTAAGTAATACCAAAATTCTAATGTTGATGCTGTGTAGGATCTGCGCAGAATTAATTCACAATAGGTTCTCACAGAACTATTTAAAAAAAATCTCTTAAACCATTAAATTGCTGCACTTTACAAACAGTGGAAAAGAAAAAAGTACTTGGAATGTTACACACACACACACATACACACAGAGGAAATGTACTAGGTATATCAGTTTATGGTCTTAACAAGACCTTCAAAAAGATTTTTAAAGAAAAAAATTTTAAGTGCCAATGTTGTGAAAGAATGTTAAAAATTCTTAAAGATGCAAGTCTGAGTGAGTTTATCACGTCTAAGAATATATTTCAGGACCAAGGGCAAGGCATAATTGATGTACAGTCTAGAAGGAAAATACCGCAGAACTCTCAGGTAGGTTCAGCTCTCTGGAGGGGGCTGGGAATGAGGATGTGCACTACTCAGCCTGTCTTGAAGGCGATTCCAAAGCCTATGCAGCTCTACAGCTGTTCATCACTTGTCATTGGTTTCATGTGCCCAATAAATAGTTAAGACTAACATTTCAGCAAAATGCCTTTTCCTACGATCAGACACAAAAATCTTTACCGCACACTTATGCTGGTATTTACTAACTGTATAAATGTGAATGTTGGTTGAAGAAGAGAAGCACATTAGCAAGAATATTTTCCCCCTGTGGGTTCTTACTCAAATGTCTGAAGCTGCTAGACACTGGCATAGAGGGGGTAAGTTTAGAATTCCTACTTATTTTTGATGAAAGGAGGTGTTATTTCCCAAGAAAACCAGAGTCTTCCATGAGCAGGATACCTGTCTTCAGAAATACTAAGTACATTTAATGTCCTTAGCACTGAAACCCACAAAAAACTCAGATCCAGAAAAAGTGGAAGGTGGAAGTAGGAAGAGACATAGTGAGTTTGAATGTTCAGTACACTGTGGAATAAAGAGTGCCTTGTAAGTTAGAATGGCTCAACTGCTTCAGAATGAAATGGCATGGTACTGGAGAAGACCCAGTTCCCTGGAGTGAGGGGTAGGGGTGGGGGAGACTTTCCACTTCCAGGGATTCTCTGGACTGAGAAGTGGCAAAGGGCTCATAGCTTTGTCAGGGCCTTCCTTTTCCTAAGTGTGTTCAACTGGAGAGTTTACAACTTTGACCGGATAAATATTTCTTTTGGTTATTTTCTCCCTAAAACTACTTGATCAGGCAAGTGCTTGGTGATTTCCCTAAATGAAATCTAGCTGCACCGTATCCAAAGGTGTCCACTAATTCAAATTAATGCCACCAAGAGTGCTGCTAGGCACCAACCAGCTACTGTTGCTGCTGGACCAACCCCCCACAGGCCTAACTAGATAATCTACCACACTAGGTGCTTCTACTGCCTGGAGCTTTTTGAGTTTTAGAGAAACAGTCCATTGGGAACAACTTAAACATTGCTGGTCTGTGCCTCTGTTTCACTCCTCTTCTTCTTCTCCTTCTCCTTCTCCTTCCTCCATGGTCTCCACAATGAGCTCTGCTGTGCAGGTGGCTTCTCCCAGACTGTTGACAGCTTTGCAGGTGTACTTGGCATCATCATCCCCACAGACATCACTAATGATTAAAGAGCAGTTTCCATCCTCATCATAGTCTATCTGGAAGTGGCGGGATTCCCTGATGGACTGGTCATCTTTGAACCAAACGACCTCAGGGTCTGGGTAACCTGCATCACAAGAAGAGAACACAAGTTGCAGGGTCTGTTATTCAAATTTTCTTGTCACTTCATAGAAGCAACTCCTAAGCTACCTTTACTGATTAAAGAGGTCAAGGAAAAAATTAAGCTGTTGACTCTTGGTGTCTGTTTTGATATTAGTATTAGAATATGTGTTGTACTAATATCTGAAACTCCAAATGGAGTATTTTATTTTCCCCAAAATTATTTTTTGCATTAATAAATATTTGTGATACATAATAATCACATTCAACTTGAGGAATTGGTGCATCTACATATTGCATCTTGATCATTTTAACTTCCCTTCCCCCTTCCCAACCTCTTGCCCCTCCATATCCCCTTTCCCTTTCCACAAGATCCATCTCTTTGTTTATTACGATCACTCTTTTATTTTGTTCTTTTACTTATTTATAGTTTGAGTTTCTTGTGTTAAGAGAAATCACAAGATACTTCATCTTGTGTCTGCTTCACTAAGCATAATGGTCTCAAGGTGCATCTATTTTCCAACAAAGTCTCAAATTTATCTTTCTTATGGCTGGTCAGTACTCCTTTGTGTCAAGATGTCATGTTTTCTTTATTATCTGCTGACTGACATATCATCTACTTAGCTCTTATGAACTGTACTGCTCTAAACATGGGCATATATGTATCACTGTAATATGGAAACTTTAACTCTTTCAGAAACATACCCGGAAGTGTATGTATACTTGGGTGGGTCAAATGGAATATCTATTTGGAGTTTTTTGAGGAATCTCCATAGTGATTTTCACAGTGGTTAGACCAGCTTACAACCCCACCTAATTGGATATTTATTTTATTTTTATCTTTTTTTTCCAAATTGGGTAAAATTGTCCATTTCCCATTCATGTCAGACTCTCATCACATCCCATCTTCTTCTTTTCTTTTCAGATAGGTTCTTACTCTGTCATCCAGGCTGGTCCTAAACTCAAGATGTAGCCCTGGCTAGCCTCAAACTCACAGCAATTCCTCACGCCTCAACTTCCAGAGTGCTGGGGTTATAGGGATGTGCCACCACGCCTGGCTAATTTGGTGCTGGGGAATTGAGTCCAGGTCCTTATGCACATTCGGCAAGTGCTCTAACCGCTGAGCTACACCCTCAGCCTCCACTATGTCCCACCTTTAGGTAAGAGAGAGTACTACTCCCTGAAATAATGCCCCAACTCCAACTATAAGCCTTGGCTACATATATTCTTGGATGAAAATAATTTTTGATGTTATATAAAAGCTTAAACAATTTTAAATTAAAAATAAGAACAAATGGGCACAAGGGATCTTTCTGGGGGCTGCAAGTTTTCTTCGAAAATTGGATTGTGAGGGCTGGAGGAATGGCACAGTGATTAAAGTGCTTAGGCACAAGGCCCTGAGTTTGACTTCCCAGTACCACATAGAGCTGGGCATGGAGGTGCACACCTGTAATCCCAGCACTTAGGAGGCTGAGGCAGGAGGATTGCCATAAGTCCAAGGGTAGCCTGGACTATATAGTGAAATGCAGGTCCAGCCTGGGCTACAGTGTAAGACCCTGTCTCTAAATAAATAAATAAATAAATAAATAAATAAATAAAATTGGATTGTGATGGTGGCTATATGAATAAGAATAACTGGCACACTTAAAGTTGGTAGATATTATGATATATAAATTATAACTTGATAAAGCAGATGACAACTATATGAAACACTAGAGGGACTAGAAATATTTCTGAGGAAAAGCAAGCAATACTTGTCTAAGACTGACTTAACATAGGTAAACTGCCAGTAGATCACCAGAAGTAGGCCAGTAAGGTTGGTCCCATGTCCTGCATTAGTCAGTTTCCATAATTTTCAGTATTAAAAATATATAAAACACATATGTAAATATATTATGCACTTTAAAGGTCACTAACAGTGTGTGTGTATATATATATATATATATATATATATATATATATATATGCAACAACTGATTTGCTCTTAAATTTTGGGGAAGTAGTTTTAGAGAGAAAAATTGTAGCCACAACTAGAATAAAAATCATACACAAAACATAAGAATTATAGCACTCTTTTCCATTGTTATTATTTATTTATTATTTGTAGTACTGAGAATTGAACCAAGGGCCTCTGTACTAAGCTATATCCCCAAACTTTTTAATTTTTTTTTTTTAAATCTTGAGACTTGGTCTCACTGAGTTATTTGAACTTGTGATCCTCCTGCCTCAGCCTCCTAAAGCACTGGGATTACAAATGTGTGCTACCTTGTGGGCTTAGTCTTTATCAAAATAGCACCCACCTGCTTTCATTTCTCATCAGGGCTCCAGTCAGAAATTACGAAAAAACCAAAGAGATAATCCCAAAGAAAAAAGTACAAAAGATGATCATCACTATGTAATACTTTTTAAAAATTTAATAAAGAAAAAAGGAGATGGCCTCAGCAGACCCATGACAATGTGGAGGGTAAGGGTTATGGCGGTGGCTCTGTAACGCTCAGTAGAACCCTCTGTCTGTGGACTTTCACACTACCAAAACCAGCACACACAAAAAAGTAAAATTAAAGAAGTCAAAGCATGTGCAAGGCATCTGGCAAAAGGCAGGCTCTGGAGAAAACTTGTTTCTCTATTCCCGACTTGGGTTACCTCACAGAGTCTCAGAGTCACAGTGCTGAGAGTCGGGAGGGAGGCACCATTTTTCCTGACACCGTGGTGCTGTTTGGCCTCCGGGAAGCTGCTTAATAGATAGACCTTTATGCTTTACTCGGTGAAACAGAAATGAGAGATAATCACCCTCTCTGGCTGAGACAAGGAAGTCACAGACTTGAAGCCAAGAGGCTTGTCTTATCATGTCCTTATCTTTCCAGAATGTTGCAATCTGTGGAAGCTGAAATACATCACGCCATCCACTGTGCTGATTTCTCATGTGCTGTGCTGAGGTCTCAGAAGGTCCCCCCTTCCTCAGTTTGCGTTTCCAGAGTGCACTCTCCCTCTGCGCTACCGTGCACACTACCTATCCTATTTCATGACCTCCTCAAAAGACTCAAGGTGTACCCTTGTATGTCGGTGTGAAAGAGGACCCTGATCTCCTGTCCTCGGTGCCTCCCATTCCCTGAGGGCTCGTGTGGAAAATTCACTTGCTTCTCAGTGGTGGTAAAACTCACTTTAATACGCAGGTCCTGTAGCCAAAGAGTCCAGTACTGGGAATGGAGCCCAGAGCTACATCCTCAGCCCATTTTATTTTTTATTTTGACACAATTTGGTGAGACCCAAATTGTGGAGTTTCCTGGGCTGGGCTCAAACTTGGGATCCTCCTACCTCATTCTCAGACTGCTAGAATTATAGGTGTATGTCATCATGCCTGGCTAGTAAACATTTTTAAATGTTGGTCTGGCCAGGTGTGGTGGCACATGACTGGAATCCCAGCACTCAGGAGGCTGAGGCAGGAGTGGCATGAGTTCGAGGCCAACTTGGACTACATAATGAGTTCAGAACCAGCCTGGACTACACAGCCAGACCCTGTTTCAACCAACCAACCAACCAACCAACCAACCAAACAAACAAACAAAAAGTAGGTCTGTCTAGTGGTCAGTATAAGGGGATGGAAAATCAACTGGGCCCCTCGCAAAGTCACTGAAGGGCATTCAACCTCAGAGGCTGTGATTGGAGGGCATGACCCTTTGGCACAGCTTCTCTAGATCCAGCATGTTCCGGGAAGCAGAGACACTTTGCCCAGGGCCCCACTGTGGTACAGCCACTCCGTGTGTGGAGGGGAGAGCGTGGCACCATCTTACCTTCAATCTTGCAGTCAAATCTAGCAGCGCTTCCCTCCACAACTTCCAAGTCACGAATGGTCTTAGAGAAATAGGGTTTTACATGGGGCTTTTCCTCAGCTACGGCGTCAAGGAAAGCCTTAGAGACATCTTCTAGAAAGCAAGGAGAGGAAGGGCTCATTTCTTTGTTCCTTGTTCTCCCTGTACTCACCTCGTTTTAAAAGGCAGACTTTCTTTTTAAAAAGTTGCTTTGATTTAGCAAATAACGCAGTGTAAAGAAGTGAATCATAAGCAGGTCTTTCTTTTAGGGATGGGTTGGCCAGCTGCCAAATGGTTTTTGGCAGCAGAGAGAACTGTGCCCAAAATGGGGAAATGTTCAGCCTCACCCCTGCCTGATGCTGACACACTGAAGAGGAAGTCATCTTTAAAAAGGATCTTGGCTGCACATCATGCTGCTTTGGGTTTGGATGAGGATGTCTGGGCAGGACAGAGCTGTGCTAGCCTTCCTGACCTGAGCACCTTCTGCTGCTCCTCAGCAGGGAGGAGCTAGGTCCTAGGGTACCTTCAACTTGCCAGAGTTCTCTTCACCGCATGATTGGCCTTCATGTTGTACCGCTGAGGACCCAGAGGAGGGAGAGGCCCAAGGAAAGCTATAACTTTGAGGGGTGCCTGTGTCTTCTCCTTTCCCTTCAGGGCATTTCTGGGTCACTTGAGGAATGGTGGGAGTGGCCAGGCCACTCTGCCGACTGTGCTGCTGACTCTTGTTCTTGACTACAAGGAGGCTCCAGAGCAGCCAGATATGGGCCTTGCTTTTTGGACAAAAGGGATTGGACTCAGCTTCTCATCCATGGATGCCAAAAGCACCAGGTTGTGGGGAGCAGAGGGGTGTCACTGGCCCAATGAGGGCCCTCAGGAAGACAAGGGCCAACTCTGTGTGCCACTAAAGCAGGAGAGGCTCAAGCCTTCACTGAGAAGGTGATAGGGGCAGCACCCCAAAGCCAATAGGCAGGGACCCAGCCCTCTGGGTTCTAGGAGGGGCCTGGTCATCAGAGCCTGCACAGCATGGGCATGTTTCAGCAGCAAGAACAATGTCAAGGAATTGAGATTATACTAGTTAATTTGTTCAAAACAAAACCATAAAGACAGTAGAAAATGGGAGGATATAAAGTTTTTGTTAAATGATTAGCTATATTCGATTTTATTTTGTTGCCACCTATCCATATATGTCTCACTTTTGTAACAAAAAGGAAGCTTTTATAATAAAAGCCTATATTAACTCTTATACAAAATATGGAGAAGGAATGGCACAGGTCATTTAGTTATATTAGACAGTAACTTTCCTTCTGCAATAGTTAAGTGTATGGTTAAACAATTAGAGAATAATTAGTAGGCTTAGAAGTTGTTGTAAAAGCAACCCAAAAGTATTTCTGAATTTATTCTTATAGGGTGCATGAAAAAACATGCAAGAGGCGGGTGCGTAGTTTTGTGGCTAAAGCGCTTAGCTAGCAAATACAAGGTCCTGGGTTCCATGCCTCAGCATCACATAAAGATTAGCTGGGCATGGTAGTACATGCTTGTAATCGCAGCACTTGGGAGGCTGGGTCAGAAGGATTGCCATGAGTGTGAGGCCAGCCTGGGCTATACAGAGAGCTCAGTACCAACCTGGACTCTAGGGCAAGATCTTGTTTCAAAAAAAAAAAAAAAATGCAAACCCCAAATCTTCAAAATGTCCCTCCTTCCCTGCGTCCTCCTCTCTGCCCCCTGTCTCTCTTGCTCGCTGCTTGTTTGATCTTTGTACTGGAGATTGAACTCAGGGCCCCAATACTGAGCTGCATTCCTGACCCTTTTTTTAAAAGTTTTATTCTGAAACAGGGTCTTACTAAGTTACTAAGTTGCTCAGGCTGGACTAGAACTCATGATCCTCCTGCCTCAGCCTCCAAGTGTGGGACTGTAGGTGTTCTCTACCACACCCACCTTCCCTCTCCCTTTCTTTCTCCCCAACTGGCTGAGAAAGCCCTCCGAGTGCTCCTTACCTTCAGATTCTAGTTTCTCTGCATTGAGCGGGCTGGTTGGTGACCCTGTTGAGGATTTCCTCCCACTGAGCCCTGAGATCATTGCCATAGAGGACAGTCTTCCGATGGCTCTCACAGCATTGCCTGTTTTCTGGAAAATAGACACGGTCTGGACTTAGGCGGTGTCCCTGGCTCCAGTGGGGCAGTGCTCGGGCTCCAGGGAGAAGGGCACAGCCCGGGAAACGCAGCTGCTTCCTGGACTGAGGGTCTCCTGAAGGAGGGAGTGCGGAGGTCCTGCCAGAGGAGTGAGCCCAGCCCTGCTCTGCTCAGCACTATCAGCGTGTCTGAAGATGTTCAGAGAAAGGAATGGGGCCTGGAACTGATGTGTGCGTTAATGTGACTAAACAAGGTCAACATGAGACAAAAACCCTCTTCATACTGTGCTTCAACTCCCATAAAAGGGATAGTTTATATAAAGCAACTGCAGGCTGAGACAGCTCCAAAGACTTATTGCTGACTGGGCCCAGCGGGGCTGTTTCTCGTAAAACAATGCCAGTGAGTTTCACAGTCAAGAGAACATTTACTACAGATCCCATGGGTCCTGATGCAAAAGAGAAAAGCATTCTATTGACCTTGAGCAGGCCATCTGACTCCTCTGGACTACAGCTTCCTTATCTGTATTTGAGGGGTTGGGCAAGATGATCTCCAAGGTCCTACTTTCGCGATTCAGATATTTAAGGATTTTCGAGAAACACTAGGGCTTGCCTGAGCACCAGTCTGCGACTGCACAGTAAAGCCTAGAGCGCGGCTCTTTCCAACATTGACGAGGGTTCTACAAGCGGCACCCACGCAGGCACTGTGGGAGGGGGCAGAGTCACTGCTGAAAAGGATCAGAACTTGAGATGTAGCTCCTCTATTCTCCCAAGCACAGGACTTGGGTCAAGTGATCCTCAGTGAGTACAACTGGGTCTGCTTCATGTCTTTCAGTGAAAGCTTCTCACCCTCCTTGAAGGTCAGTGGGAGCAACTAAGATAAGTCAGCTGACTCATAGCGGAGTCTCTCCACACTGGATCCTTCGTTGGCACCCAAGGCAGTGTATCCACAGACCGGCCATCTCTGTAGGCTGGTGCCTGACGTCTCCCACAAAGCAAGGTAAGAGCGTCTTCACAGGATGCTTGGCTGACAATTGCTGGAGCTCAGGCTGCGCGGGCAAAATCATTCCTTCTCCAACCAACTGAACACACTCAAGAATATTAGCAAATCTTCACAATTTTGACTTCCCTGAAGACTAGTGTTTTTAATAAAAAGATAATTTCCAAAGTGAAGAATTTCAGGACACTAAGAAATCACAGAAAATTGTGTATGCGTGTGTATGTGTATTTGCGTGTGAATGTGTGTATTATTCAAACAGAGACCTACTGTTGCAACCACAATCACTGTCATACCCCTGGCCCTGCCTGCTGCAGACGATTTTTGTGCACTTTGGACAGATATTTCTACTTGCTCTGTCCTCTGGCCACGTGCCCTCCCACACCCAGCACTGTGTATTGTGGTGTGTGTCTGGTCCTGTTCTGTCACGGGAGATCTGGGTCATACTAACCAGAGCCCAGGAAGCCCGGGGGTGAGTGATGACAAGGAGAAAAGATGGTGAGATGGCAACTGACCAGTGTGACCATAAGCAGAAGCCCGTGGCCTTGCATAGAATGGAGACGATGTGATGACATTTCATGTGCTTCTGGGATAGGCTGTCACTGGTGGCCTGCTGGATCTGTTTGGTAGCTAGCTGGAGCGTGGAGAGACCCCTGAGTGTATGGAATCCCTAATTCCAGGCACCTGGTTTGGGACTGGTTGGGACTGTTCTTACTGGGTGGTACAGAAAAATGTATCTTTTCTCTTGTTGGGTTTATTTTACTTTTTAAAAAGCCTAATACAAAGTTGCCAGAATGAAGCAAACAGAAGGGTCATAATATTAGAGAGGAGGTAACAAATATGTTAACAAGCAGATAAGGTTACATGGGGAAATTTCCAGGAAGTAGTGCAAAGTAGGCATGTCTGTAATCCCAGCATTCTGAGAGGCTAAGACAGGAGACTCATTAGTTTGTATCCAGCCTGAAATTTAGTGAGACTCTGTCTAAAACCAAAAATTGCTATGGATGTCACTCAGGGTAAAGGCCCTGGATTCAATCCCCAGTACCATGCACACAAAAAATTTCCAGCAGATGTAGCTAGTCAGTGCGCGCGCGTGTGTGTATTTTTTTTTCTTCTTTTAAGACAGTGTCTCACTCTGTAGCCTTGGTTAGCCTTGGACTCACAGCAATCCTCAGCCGCCTGAATGCTGGGATTACAGGCATGCACCACCACAGTAGGCTTAATGTGGTGCTAGGGAGTCAGACTCAGGGCCTTGTGTTTCCTAGGCAAGCACTTTAACCACTATGCAATTCCTCCAGCCCTATTATACTCTTCCTTACACAGGGAGAAATGCAAGGAAAATTTTAAAAATTATCTACTCCAGAATCTAACCTTTGGGAATTGACTGGTGAAAAAAAAAACTAGTAAGGAAGTTATCTGTCAAAACTAGAAGAGATATGTATCTGTATGTCCTAGCTTTCCTGTTTGATGCCTTTGAACTAAAAATTGGTTGTTGCTTTACCAAGACTCTAGAAATTTTGGGAACAAAAAAGAGCCAAGTTTCAATCCTCTATCTTACATCCTTGTTCTGAGGAATTCTTTTTTCTCATGGAGGGCAATTTCTAAGGCTGGATTCTTATGTCCCTGGTGGGTGGCCTCGGCCTGGGCCTCCTAAATGCATGCACATATTTATGCTCCAGCCCTTGAAAACTTGCTAAGTGTGCCTAGGACTGTGGGGTTTCCCAGGATTAGGATTCCCAGGACTTTGGTGCTAACACCTAGGTGCTTCCCTGAAAAACTAAGGCACACTGGCCACCCTAGCAGCAGTCAGCCTTTAACGCCTCACATACATACAATAGTCCCAACTTCAATTTTATTATAACAAAGCACAAAATATCTAAGTGTGATAGCCAGAAATCATCTGTGCAATATTGAGTCTATGGCTTTCTCCCATTTCCTTTGAACCACACTGTTGAGGGTCTTTGTGCTTCCCAGAAAATAAAGGTAGCTCTAATTCCTTTCCTTTACTCCCAGTTTGCATGTAGAAGCTCTATTATCCTGACTTTAGAGAATTCTTTCAATATAAAGTTAAAATTTTTCTAAATAATTTCATTGTAAGATCTGTAGTAGGACTGGCATTTCTACCCAGCCCAGCTACGCTTACAGGGATTTATTCCCAAGTTCCTTCCTTCCTGTTAGTGCTTTTTATAAAACGTGACACCAGAGCAGTTAGAAGGTTCCTTCTAGAGTGATCTGGACCATCTGTGCCTGGCCTGTCCTCCTGCCCCCAGCATAACCCACTCCATGGATTCTACTCCACTCCACTCCCTGCACCCCACAAAATAGACCCTTGGCATCTCTGAGAGCGAACTCCCTATTCCACGGGAACTAGATCCTGTGAGTGAAATTTAAGTGTGGGAAATATTTTCCTAAGGAAATGACTTAACATGGTCAGTCAGACATAGCTGAACTACTTACCAGTGAAATTATGCTTCCAGTACATTACACATGAAATGGGATATTATGTATGGACTACTTTTGTGAAAACTGATCACTGATTTTGTGGGAAAATAATTTTCAAATACTTTCCATCTATACTAAAATATAGAGTTAAAGTTTCTTCTCTAAATTCTGCCCCCAATCCTATGGCTAGTAACACTATAAAGAACAAGAAAAAAAGAGCTACATGATTGAAATATTAGCCAAAATGATGGTTTTCTTACAGACTAGACTGAACTACTTCATTTGCCTTCTCTCCTATCTCCTGAGTTTTTTGCTGTGCCCATCCCCTGGGTTCAGGCATCCTCCTGGATTCCATCTGCCCATCTGGGGTGATAAGGCTGCACCTTAACCTACAGCCTCATCCAAACAAGATCCAGTCAGACTCGCTGCCCACCCTCAGCCCCATTCCCACACCCAACTGCTGGCCAGAAGACCATTAGTAAAGCCAACCTTTGATTTTTGTGGACCCCTGACTTTTTTTTTTGAAAAAAACATTTGCTACCGTGATCCTAAAGACCCCAGAAGGTAAGCAGCACAGTGTTCTAACGTGCCTTCCACTTGGGGGAGCTGGCAGACCCACCGCTGCTCTTGGGGTGAGGGATGTGTGTGAACCATGAGCCAACTCCATTGCAGAGGAGCTCTGGCTGCCACTGAGAGGGCAGCAGTCCCCTAAACCCCTCCCACAGGCCCTCCTCGTCCTTTGTTCCCTCCCTCAACTTTTGTGTGAAGTCCTTTGGAGGAAAGTATGGTTTAACCACACCACATGGCAAATGACCAGTAATCCAATGACTTCCTTTTCCTCCATCACAGAGGCAAAGTCTCAGTGCCCCTGCATCCTGAATCAGTAACTAAAGACCGTTTCTATGTAGCACCTCAGCACAACAGGGTCCAGTCACCCAACACCACCCCTTTTCCTTTCTTCACTTGTGCAGTCATTTCACCCCTCACTATTTCTAGCTCATGTGCCATGCTTCAACTCCCACTCTCGCCCCGGAAGCATTTCCTTCTAACTGCATCAGCTCTGGGTACGCCAGGCCTCTCCTGTCCTATTCACTTATATGGTTATGGAGAGCTATACTGATAGTTTATAATTCCTGGGATGCAATACATCCTTTTATGTCTGCTTGCTTCGGTTCCCCATCACACTATACGTTCCCTAAGGAGGAAGCCATGTCCTCTCCAGTAGCTCAGGAATTTTGTAAAATAAATTGTGGTAATAAACAGTGATAAGTGCTCTATGGTTCTGGATAAAGTCTCGCCTATCTCGTATCACAGGCAGTTCTGTATTGCTGTTAAGATTGTGTGCTTTGGAGCCAAGTTCTGGATTTGAATCCCAGTGTCAACTGTGTGATATGAGTTCCTTTCCTAATGTTTTTCTGTATCAGTTTGTCTATAAAGTGCCTCCTAGGTTTGAAACACTCAGTGCAGAGCAAGTGCCAACCCATGGCCAGCCCTCCATACACAGCAGCCACTGGCAGTGTTTCTGAATGTTCACTATGGGCCAGGAATTGTGCTAACGGGCCTATGATCATCTCATATAGTTCCCAGCTATGCTGTGACAGAGGTACCACGAGTGCCACTTGATAGATGAGGAAATGGATCCACAGCAAGGCAAAGATACCTGCCTGAAAATACACAGCCAGTAACGTTCAACCTCCCTAATGGAGGCAGTTGTCTTCCTCTTTGAAGCCGGTGCCCTCTTCTTTGGTCATCGAGAAATGTACGGCCTCCACATGAGCTTTACGGAAGTAATGTTCCCCAGAGTTGCCAGACCTCAAGGTGAGGACCCTCCTTCCAAGCCATGAAGAGGGAGGCTCAATTCAATGAGCCTGCACTGCCTGCTGGCTGAGAACAAGGGGGCCTGAGGAGAGCAAACCTGAGCAACACCCCGATCCAATGAGCCCTCATTACCTGCCACTTCCTTCTTGCCATGTATTTCTTCATCCGGTCCTTAGACAGCTTCTTGGCCTCCATGTTCTTGGTATCTTTCATTAGCCATGGATGCTGAAGGCACTGGGTGCAATTCAGACGATCTCTGATGGAGGCAGAAATGGGAGGATTTCTGAGCAGGAGGAGATCTCAGAGACCACTGGTCAGATCAGAAATGGAGGTTACCTGTCCTTGGTCTCATAGGGTAGAGCCCAGAGCTCCCTGGTCCCAGTCCCTTCACTATGATCAGGGTCATTGGACACTTGGCCTTTTTTCTCTGTTGTCTGGGTTACACTGACTAGAACCGGGTTAGGTCAGAGTTGAGAATGCCTGATCACCAGGAAAGCCAGGGGATCCTCAGGTCCTGTTCTTGGTTTTCAGGAAGGGTAAGCACATAGGCCAGTCTGAGGATGAAGTTGGGCACCACATGCTAGGGTGGGTCATTCTGTGGATGGCATGGGGCCCCGGGCCTGGGCCTGCAGAGGCTCAATCCTTCTATATCCCTCTCCGCAGGATGGGAGATGCTAGGACC
The DNA here is from genome assembly GCA_004027205.1 of Ctenodactylus gundi. Taxonomy (NCBI): domain Eukaryota; kingdom Metazoa; phylum Chordata; class Mammalia; order Rodentia; family Ctenodactylidae; genus Ctenodactylus; species Ctenodactylus gundi. Next base: position 20,848 of record PVKB01002774.1, on the reverse strand, counting down.
AAACCTCTGAGAACCATTGAATCCTCATGTCTCATGGCGTGGATATCAGGTTTTTCCTGTTATAGCTCAAAGAAGTGTGTCCTACATTCATCCTATGAATTGTGGCAACCTCAGAACTGCACTTAAATTCATTTAATTTTTATGAAAGCTCTGGAAATATTTCAGGGTTGCCATCTTAACTGTAACAGGACACATAAAGTCCGAAGAACCAAATGGTAAAAGATAGAGGAAAATGACTAGAAAGAAATACTATACAAGGCAGCAAGCAATCTTTAGATAAAGGGGTTATAGATGTGTTAAATGTTCTTATATTCTTCAAATTTTCTATAATTTACACATTTTACTTTACAATAGAAAAATATTTTTTAAAAGTGCTGACGGAGAGGTGCTGGTGATAAAGAGTTTCTAGTGTTTTTATCTGTTTAATTAAATCCAGTTTTTTAGTGAGTCTATTGTGCAAAAACAAGAACCTAACGTAGGCTGCTAGCAAGTTAATTTAAGGTCAGATGAGAAAACAAGGGGTATATACAATATCCCATTCACCAAATCTTTAGTGAATGAAGCTTAATTAACAAAGACAATCTCTGGACCAGAGTTATCAGGAGAATTTCATCTAGGTAGTGGGAGGTTCCCTTATGTTGGAAGAGACTAGATTCCCTGCAACATCCCAACTCTTTTTGGGTTGTGTCCACTTCTCATACAAAGTCTGACAGCAAAATGTTAACAGACCATAATCACAATGTCAAGGAGAATAGAATGTCAGCACAGGGGGAGTTTGGCCCTGACATAGCTAAAGAAGACTGGGAGATGGGTGGGTAACAGGAGAACCAGACATCTAAGAGACTTGAACATGTTCCTGAGTAGCTGTACTCTTCTCCCAAACAACACTTCACCCAGGGGCAGCAAGCTTGGGGCCTGCAGGCCAGGCAGGCAATCAGAACCCAGAATGCTAAGCTAAGGCAGGCTGCCCCTGGCCCTTCCAGTATACCACCTATTTCACCATCACTCTTATTGGCAGGTCACAACTGCTCCGTATTGCCAAATTTAAGTTCCTTGAGGCTCTTGGAGCCCTTGGAGCCAGGCCCTGCCTCATTTGGCCATCTATTTATCAAATGAGTGAAGTGCCCAATAGGCCAGAAATCTCACCTGCCGCCCCCACAGCTCCCTGACCCAGGTACCTCTGTTTATGCAGGCAGAGTCCTCTCATTGTCTCACTTTAGCCTGTCTGATTCCACTCATCAGGGCACGGGAATAAATTCTGTGCCACAGAGCTCACAGCCACAGCCATGGCCTCCATTCTAGTCTCCTTCCCAGCTCTAACCTCTCGCTAAAACACTTCTGCTAGCAGCTTGTTCATCATAAGCACAGATATACAGGTCTCTCACAGTATACCACTGTGTTCTGGATCAGAAGGAACTGGGCCAGATTCAGGGAGCTGGTTCTTAAATAATTCAGCTGTAGAAAGAACAGCAAGCCAGAATAATCTGGGGATGTGATGAGGACTCTCCGCCACATTCTTGGTTGCCTTTACCATCTGTTCCTGTGTGTTGAAAGGGCACATCCCCTACAAGCCCTGAACAGGGGCTGAGGTGTCAGCAGAGCTTTAACAGGCCGCCGTCCACAGGGAAAGTGAAAGGGCCAAGTCCTGCTCAGACAGGCAAGCTGTCCTCTCCCTGCAGCCCTCACTCAGGGCATCCCTTCCAAGTGGAATTCTGGGCAACTAAAGATGTATGTGGGCCCTCCCCACACTGTTCATGCTGGCTGGGTCCTTTGCAGTTGCCCCCTGCCCCTCCTTGGAACAAAAAGGGAGCCCTAAGGCAAGGGAAGCCCACTTCTGACACTAGCGCATCAGAAAACCGGGAAAACCGACAGCTCTGAAATCTCAGCCCATTACTTCATATCTTTCTTTAGCAAGTTGCTGATGAAATCCTTAGCATCTTCTGAGATCTCATCAAATGCCTCGTCATCAAAGTCCCAGGTGGCTGAGGTAACGTTGGCTAAGGTCTCGTTATCGTTGTCACCCATGAAAGGAGAAAGGCCGCTGACCCTAGGGGAGAAGAGCAGAAGGGGGTGAAGGAAACGATGGTGAGGAGGGGAAAGACAGGACGTCCTCCCAAGTGAGCCTAACTGAGGTTAAAGGTGAGGGCTGGCAAAGCTTTTCTACACCTGTGGAAGGAATAAAGGATGGCTCTCAGGGGCTTCTGCGGCCTTTTCTCTGCTTTGTCACACTGCTTTAAGGATATCCCCACTGTCTGGATACCATCCGTCTATGGTGCTGCGGCAGAAGGATCTTGGTTTATTGTCCAAACTTCCACCACGTACACACTGGGACTGATAAGCCATCTTCCTCACCTGCCACCCTTCCCTGGGTCCCAGGCTGGCCCAGCATTTCCCCTCACAGAACTTCCAGCAGGCCCTTCCTCCTGTTCCCACCCTCCTCCACAGCTGCTCTGGGACAGTAAGAATGCTGTACCCTCCTGTACCCTCCATTCCACCTCTCTTTATAGCCACAGCTGTGAGAACACAGCTAGCTCAGCAAGGGGTTCAGGGGGTCAGGACCAGCCTGGGCTGCAGAGTGAGACCCTGTCTCAAAAAAAAAAAAAAAGCGTTGGGAGAAAGTTTGCTGAGGGAGAAACCCTCTGATAAAGACTCTTATAAAGAGAAGAAAGCTCTTTCAAAATGAATTATCTCACCCTAATCAACATATTTGTGTTTATAAATTATAGATTTTTGTAGATGACTTTTATTTTTTCACTCTTTTTTAGTGGTTACATTGATTGATGGGTTTCATTTGGGCAGATTCGTGCCTGCATACAATGTATTTTAATCATTTTTACCACCTCATCATACCCTTTGCCCTGCTCTTCCTCTTAATTTTATATTTTAGGGGGGACTTCAATGTGTATAATATATTTTTCTCATACTGTAAATGATTTTTCTTAGAGCAAGGCATTGATTTGTAGTTTACAAAGGTGAAGAGATGATAATCACTGCCATCGTGTCCTGGAAAGGGAAGGTGGAATTTACCAGTACCCGAGTGGGCACTGTCATGTGATACTTTTTTCTCCTTCTGACCTCATTCCCTCCCCCCCTTTTTTTTCCTTTTTTTCTCTTTTTTTTTGAGACAGGGTCTCACTCTGCAGTGCAGACTGGTGCTGAACTTACTGGTGTAGCACATGCTGGCCTTGGATTTTGTACAACCTGCCTGCCTCAGCCTCCCGAGTGACTGCTGGGATTACAGGCGCGTGCCATCATACCCAGCTTTATGTGGTGCTGGGGAATTGAACTCAGGGCCTTGTGCTTGCAAGGCAAGTGCCTTAACCACTCTAGCATTCCTCCAGTTCCCAGTTTCCCCACTATACACCATGGAGACTGAGCTAGATTCCCTAGGTTCTCCCAGCTACCCCCATCTCAGAAATCCTTTGTGGCCTAAGCAATCCCCGTCAAGACGCAGTCTGCCTTTGCTTGTTGGCAATCTGCTTCTTGTCTTTACATTTTCCATTTAAAACAAAGAGGGAAAGTCCTGTGGCGCAAAAGATGGCAGGAAAAGCAAACAGTCCTGCTGAGGAATGCTGAAAGGTCCCCAGTGCAAAGCTCCTTTCCTAATTAGGTGCTGCAATCCTGCAAAGATAGGCTTTAATCTTTGTGCTGCTGGAGCTGGATTGTAGGCAGGGGGAGCCTGCTGGCCTCTGGCTTCTGGCCCTCATCCCTCCTGGCAGCTCAAGTTGCCTTCCTGTCCTGGCTGGCTCCTCTCCTGCGCCAGCCCCCCTAGCGTCCTGCCTACTGAAGAGCATGTCTGTCTCTAGAATAAAACTTAGACATGCAACGTGATGGCAAAGAGGGTTCACGTTTTCAATACGGCTATTCCTGGATGGTGGGATTTCTTGTATTTTTAAAAATTTTCCATTTTTAGACTTTATTGCTAGAATTCACATAAAAGATCATTTGTCTTTTTATTTTTTTAAAAAACCATTATTTGTTAAAAATCAACTAATCAACAAATATACTACTATTATCAATAAGATACCTCTTCTATCCTTTTTAATTTTATGTAGTTTGTCTTCACAAAATTGCTAGTGGTTAGGGCAAGTTCTCGGGTGCATGACTTGTTCTGTAGTTGACATCTCAGATACATGTAGAGTCTCCACTACCAGGGGTCACAAAGGGCACAGAAGCAGGAGCCTCTAATATCTTTTTCTTCCTCCTCTTTTTATTTCACTGCTGGGACTTCAACTTACAGCCGTGGCCATGCCAGGCAGGCCCTCTACTCCATGCTATGCCCCTGCCCTAATCCCTTTACTCCCAATCTCCCAGCCACAGAACTTAATTAGGGAGTCTGGTGGGAGGCCCGTCCTGCTCTAAGAGTAGAATAGCAGAAGGGAGGGCACTAAAGTGCCCTTTGGACTACTCTTTCTCCGTGTTGTTTTTTGAGCCACAGACAGATGGCCAGGCTGCATGACTGCCAGCTACTGACTACAGAGTGATGAGGCTACACCATCTTAACCTTCACATGCTCTGCTGGGAGATCTGAGAGGCCAGCCAAGTCCACAGGAGTAGCTAAGCACAGTCTTGAGCAATGGCTGAGGAAGGATTAGCCTGCCCGTGGCTCAGTCATGTTAACCATGGCCACATCCCTGAAGAGTAAAAGGTGAAGGTGATGGCTACACTTGATGAGGCAGCAGGGAGCCTGGGAGCCTGGGAGCTCAGCAGTGGAGAGGCGGGGCAGCCCTGGGTGAGGCAGGCAGAGGCTATCACATGGACCCTGGAAGAAGGAGATGCCCAGCACTCTGCATGGGCACTGGGCCTCCTTGCCAGCTGACTGGGCAGAGGTGCTCACCTGTCTCCCTGGTGCACACCTCTCCTCCCTCCTGTTATAACCCCCTGATTAGGAAGGGAACAGCCCAGTTCTCTGGATCAGGGCAGGTGCTCCACAGATGAGCCAAAGTGGGAAGAATGTATTGTTGAGCCAGCCAGGAAGATGACAGGGAAGAAAAATGGAGCAACAATTGCTCCTTCTCAGCGCTGGGGAGAGGTGGGGAGGGAATGCGGAGCAGTGATGAGGCAGGGCGGGGAGAAGAGCAGCTCTTGCCCAGGCAGCATGGGAACACCAAGTGCTCAGGAAACGGGGAGGGGAGGTGGGCAGGGAGGAAGCTCTTAGAAAAGGAGGCGGGTTTATAACTTCTCCCACATGGGAGTGTGGACTGGAAATCCCTTGTACTCTATCAGAAACCAGTGGGGCCTTGCTCGCTTTAGAAGGCCTCCAAGAGATGCACAAAATGGAGCTGAGAATGAGCAAGGGCAGGGACCGCCCTGACTGGAGGCTGGGTTTGTGAAGTCCCCACAGCCAGGTCACCCTGTGGTGAAGGTGTAATGGAGCTGCAGAGGGTTTTACCAAATACACATTAACTAACGGTGCGTGAAGGCCTGGCTCTCCTCGCCATCTCTCAGTGGCCCCAGAAAGGAGATCGGGAGGGAGTCTCTGTACACAGGTAAAACAGCTCAGACAGGGACTAAGGCAGACAACCCTGCTCCAAAATGGGATGACAAAATGGGGCACAGGATCGCCTGAGGCCACCAGAGAACCTTTTCCGGTTGTTTTTAGCAGCAGCTCCAGAGTTCTGCATGCGAGCGGATTAAGGGAAGCCACCTAGTTGGTTCCAACTTAACTTTTCTTTTCCTTCTCTCTCTCTCTCTCTCTCTCTCTCTCTCTCTCTCTCTCTCTCTCTCTCTCTCTCTCTCTCTCTCCCTCTCTCCCTCTCTCCCTTTTTGTCCTGGGGACCAAACCCTGGGTCTACTGAGCTACATTCTGATTCCATTTTTTTTTTTTTCTTTTTGAGCCAAGGTCTCGTTAAGTCACTTAACTTAATAGGCTGGGCTTGAACCTGTGATCCTCTTGCCTTAGCCTACTAGGGTTCTGGGATTACAGAATGAGCAACCGGACCCAGTTCAAATTTTATTTTTGGCATCATGCCCTGTGCAGAAGCCCTGGTTCTAGAGGCAACTCCCAGAACCCAGTCGGCACTGAGGGAGAAGAAAAGCCGAAAAGCCTCAAGGACAGGGCCACAGTGGCAGGCAGGCAGGAGCCAGGGTGCTGTGGAGGGCTGTACCAGGGTGGGGCTTTCACAGGTTTCTCTCCGTTACTCCCTGTTGCACATACCCCTCTCTTCCTTCCTGACATCCCTGTCCAAACGTCTTCAGGCTGGTGCATCAAACTAACTTCCTTCCCGCATTTCAAAAACTTCCGTTTCTTGGTCTTAGCTTTGAAAGTAATCTGGTGAACAGTGTGACATGGTACTCAAACTGCCATCTTTCTCCTCTTAAAAGGGTTTTCACTTTAAAATACAGTGCTCTTATGACCCAGTGATTCTAGTTTGTTAGATTCTATGTGCCTTTGGATATGCTCACTAAAACACATGTACAAGAATGCTCATAACATTCCAAAGTGGCAGCTATTCAAATGCCCATCAATAACAGTGTAGATAAATCAATGGATTACACTCACATAAAAGGCATACTCCAAAGCATGGAGCATGAACAATCTCCAACTGCATATAGTACCATGAATGAATCTCACAATGTTGAGGAAAAGAAGCCACACTCCTTTCTGTGTGCTTTCATTTATATCAATACGAAGTTCAAGAACAGGCAGAACTAACCTGTGATAACCTATGAGAGTGATGGTAGTCTCTGGAGGTTAGTGACTGGAAAGGGGCCCCCAGAAGGCTGCAGGGTTGGGAATAGGGATGTGTTTACTGTGGAAACTTTCTAAGCAGTCTAAGTCAAGAGACCAGTCATACTGGTTTGCCAGGGTCTGTCGCCATTTTTTCGTACCTAAGAGTTCCTTGTCCTGGGAAACTGTCAGTTCTGGGCAAACTGGGATGCTTAGTCACCTGCCCAGACTATGAAGAAATAGCCACATGGCTTCAGTAGCCCCAGTTCCCTCAGGGTCAAATGACAACAAGCCACACTGTCTCGACCCACTACCAAGTTTGTGCAGAAGGCCAGACAAGTAAGGGAAGGCTCCTTGTGGGCTGGAGGGGATCTCAGGGACTGAGCCAGGCCACAGGACATGGGGTCTGAACAGAATAAGCTGACCAAGAATGGTTTCTCTAGAGTCAGCCGATTCCTTACGACTCCGAGATATCCAGTGGTAGCAGTGAAGGCGCAGGTTGAGTACACTGCTCTCCTGATCTGCTGAGGAAACCAGAGATCACTGTGTGATCAGCGCCCTCTCCTGGAAGGAACTGGTGTGGGGAGAAGCAGGAAAAGGCCCACCTGGCTGGGTGGAGCCTACCACAGGGGAGGTGAGTGACCCTGGGAAGAAAAGAAGGTGACTTTCTGGGGTACAGAAACCATGGCACAAGGTGGGGTGCTGCCCTCAGAATACAACGAAGATGCTGAAAGCCATCCTACCTATCCTTCCTCCCTCCTACGCAGATCCACTGTCACAGTGAGGGTGCCAGCTGTAGGCTGGGAGGGACAGGGAATGGTAGCCCTTCCCCCTTCTGCTCTGGTGAGATTCCCCACAGTGACCTGTCCAGCCCCTTCCTCGCAAAATCATGGCTGCCAGGGGACTCTCCTGTGGGACTCTGTCACTCCCCTGAGGACCATGGGACTCACAGGATATAGCAGATGACTCCTATACTCCACATGTCCGTGGCATAGCTGATGGGTTCATAGTTGATCACTTCAGGAGCCACAAATTCAGGTGTGCCAAAGAGGACCTTCAGGGATCCTGCATTCTCTGAAATCAGGATGGAGAAAAGCACATCACATAGCCAGCTCAGAGTGAACACCAACTTTTGTCTGTGTCAAGGGCCCCAAACTGGGAGGGACACAGATAATGGCACAGCATCTGATTTCTTCTTTGATAATAACACAAAATTCTTGGCTTCCTTGTTAACAAAAGGACGCCAACCCACCAGTGAAACTGGCCAACCCCACACTCACCTCAGGTGTCTTGAGTAGGCCAGGGAGAGGGAGATCTGTAAAGCACCTGCACAAGTGCCCTTTCTATGTGTCTGTGTCTCCTGTGGCTTATTTCCCTGAAGCGGGAATTGTGACTTACACTTAATAACCTCTTAGCTAACTTCTATTGATTCTGACACTTACTGTGTCCTACGTGCCTAAGAACTGGGCTTACAAGGATTTCCGTATGTAATATTGTCAACATTCCTAACAGATGGTGTGGCATTCATGCTACTCAAGTGACAAGGCCCAGGAAGTAAACTGATTTCCCTGCCTGGTTCCAACAGTGGTGATCAGGACCTGAACCTAAGGGGTCAGATTGCTGAGCCAAGTTCCCAGCCGTCCACTCAACTGCCTTTCTTACTTATCCGTTAGCTTCGTGTCTCATCCCAGAGCTTCTGGGACCCTAGATGGCCATGCCTATGCGCTAAGGGCAGGTACCAGCGACTGGAGGATAGTATCAGTGGCTGGGGGTGGAAAGCCTTTGTCCTGGAGGCTACACCTGGTCTTACTTAACAGGGAGGGGTCCATGGCAATTGTTCTGAAGCCAAGCACTCAGCAGCGCTGAGTGGAAACCCTGCTCCACCTTCTACCCCGTCCACCTCGCTGGTCCTTCTATATTTTAACCACTTCCCAGTTCTCTGACCCTTAGTAGACACTGGTATTTCCAGAGCACCTCCCACCGAGGGAAAGTAAACATTGTGTGCCCTGGATTCTGACACTGCTGGTTTCAGAGTCCCTCACCCCTTATTTATTCATTAGTAGTTACCATCCCTGAACCTTGGCCACCTCCCCTACCCTATCCCTATAGTAGAAGAGCAGAGCACCCAGTCAGGGCATGCTTCTGGCCCTACCATGCAAGTCAAGGCCCATTGGGACCTCACTGTCCTCCGTAGGAACAACGTGGTCCCAACCAGGCTTGGGTGTCCTAGGAGAAGGTTTGCAGGGTGCCATTAGCTTACCCAGGTAATTCCTGCTCCCCACAGGGTGAGAAGTCAAGGTCAGCTCTCTCTGGTGCTGAGGCTCCTTGTTAACAGCCACCCAGAAGAGTGATGCTGTGTGCTCAATGACTCAGACATGAAAACTGCGGAGACTGAGTGCCCACAGGTGGGGTGTGAAGCAGATGGTCACTGACCAAAATGACTTAACTGCTAGGCACAGGACCCCAGTCACTGCATCTCAGTGCCTCATTGCCTCCTTCCTGCTCAGTGCACAGATAGCAGAGAGCTTCGGAGTTCCCTGAGCTTGGCCTGGGGCCCCTAGTACCTTCCTTAGGTCATGGCGGGACCAGTTAGGCAAAGCTATTGTGAACCTCGATCTCTTAGTCTACAAACTGGGGCTTATAAAGTTGGCCTTGCCTATGTCCCAGTAATAATCAGTAAGAGATTTAAATTTTTTGTTTTAATGTGAAAGTTCCCTGAGAACTGTGCCTATCTATTGATATGAGAAGCCACCATCACCAAAACGAGTTCTGCCACTAATGGTGGTACCATTGTCATTGTGGCACAGTGGTGACAACAGGAAAGGAAGATGGGCCTTACCTAGCCTTCGGGCCAGCCCGAAGTCAATGAGTTTGATCCTGGTGCCTGTCTTATTGACACACATGATGTTCTCAGGCTTGAGGTCCAGGTGCACAATGCCCTGCTTGTGGATGTACTCCACCCCCTCTGAGATCTGCCGCATGTACTGGATGCACTCGCGTTCCGTCAGCTCGAAGTCTTCATCGATGATGCGCTCAAACAGCTCCCCCCCTGACACACTGCAGGGACAAAACCAGGTAGGAAGGCAAGGGCACTGGGCTAGACCCCAAGGTCATACAGCAGGGCTGATAGGGACCTGGTTGGAGGGAGGTAGGGGAAGGGGCACGTCTGGCACACTCCTGAGCCTTAGACTTCTACCACATGAGGAGGGCCAAGAAGTCCTGGTTTCCTGCTTGGGAGAGAGAGCCCTTACCCTGCACCTGTTAAGCATCTGAGGGCCTCAGGAAGTATGTGAAATCAGGTAAGCCCCTCAGGCCTAGCAGTCTCAGAGGTGGGTGTGAACGGAGAGTTCTGGACACAACACCCTTAGCAAACATGGTGATTTCTAGGCAGTCTCTTTCCCTCAGGTGACCACAGATGCACAGCATAGGGCAACATTACTATATCCTAGTTGTATTTTTTAGTCACACAGAACTGAAGTTTAAAATACTCAGTTTGCATGGCCTTGCAGCCTGATTACCCAGTCTTCTCTGGTCCCTATCCCAGCTCTCCAAACCACCTTTCTTGCTCACTTCCTAGCAAGTTTAAATCATGTCCTTGGCAACTTGTTTGGCATCCAGGCATCACTGAATTCGCTTTCCTACAGTAGCCTGCAGCTCCAGCAGCTGGACAAGAATGGATGGGCTTTATCCCGGGATTTCCCCCTTTAAGAGTGTCTCTTTTCCTGAGAGGAGTCATGATAAAGAGAAGAAGGCACTGACTGTGAACCCTGACTCTGCCTTTTACCAGCTGTGCAATTTTGGGGAAGTTATCTTAACCTTTCTGGGCTTACTTTATAAGTTGTCAGGAATGTAGGGACTTTTGTAAATATCATGCCTGACATACCAGGTGCTCAGCACACATTAATTATTGTTGGACATCCTGTGGTGAGCCAAAGGATTTTGTCATGACCCTTGTAGGAGAACAGACACCTCTGCAGGATGTACTAGGGGGCACAGCACATCACAGCCTGTTCACCTCCATCCCCTTGTGACGCTGTGGGCAGGACTAAAGTGGGAAAAGGCAGAGTGTGCCAGTGACCAACAGGGGGAGCTAAAACTGACTTGGGAAGAAGGTCCCTGCATGGCCAGCAGGTGGAGATGCTTGTCCTAAGCCATCCGTTTCTACTGCTCTCCACCAAAGGCCTCAAGACAAACTCTGTCTAAACATTTTAGGTCTCAGCCAATTCTTAACCCTCTGTGCATCAATTGCTCGCTGCAGATAAAAACACCTCACAGGGTTGCCATCAAAGATGGAATACTTGAGAAAACAAAGATAGTGCTTAGAAAAGTTTCCAGCACGAAGTAAAAGCATGTTATTTATCAATTTTAAAATTTTTATTATTTTTTTCACTTTAAATGTGGGTGAATCTGATTCCAAAGCTTCTGCACAGGAGATTCTGGTTTTGACTTGGAGATTCTTGGGGGAGCTCTAAGATTCCCTATTTTCAAAAAGTACCCCTGGTCAATTGTGATCAGACGTATCTAGGAAATACTGGCTTTCTCCACTTCCATTCCTGGGAGGGAAGCTAAAGTGCAGATCCTCAGAGAAATCACTTCTCCACATGACATGATCTCTCCCTCCGTGGGTGCTGATGCTTGGTATCTGTGCTTTCTGTACCAAGTCTGCCTTGGCTCAGGATGGTTGGTTACTATGTTGGCAAGGCCTGCCAGACCCTCATCTGAAACTGGCAATATCTGGCATGGATAAGGGGGCACAAAATATTTGCTTTTAAATTTAAGGTACTCTGAGAAAGCAAACAATTGTTATTTTAATTGCCCATGGGAATGTCTGAGATAATGAATGGTAGATACCTGAGCTACTAGAAAATTAGAGAGAAAATTACTGTGGCATTTCTAGAGGTAAGTTAGTTAGTCAATATTAGCTCAGATAGGTTCAACACTATTCAAATACATTTAATATTTTGAAAACTATTCCTATATGATCCACATCCTATGGTGGAAGGATAATCCTCAACAAGCAGGATTAGTGGTTTTGTAAATTTCTTTTCAAAATGCTCAAGACTCTGGGTGGGAGGTATATTGGTTTAACAAGAAGAAGCTGCCATCCACAGACACAGGCTAATGCCACAGGTCAAGACTGGGCTAGGGGAAGTATGTGTTTAATAAAATGACAGTTTGTGAGTAAATGATGAATGAGTGAATATCTCCTAGCATCAAACCCACTCATCCCAAAGATTGATTTTATCTTAAGAGCAGCAGGTGTTGGCCACACTTCACTAGTGAAAGCAGAAGAAATGACGCCATCTGGAGACTTGATGGTTAGGCCACTCTGCTCCTTGCCTCACAGCCAGCTGGATGTTCTTGGACAAATTTTGCTAACAATAGCTCAAGGGTGATCTCAGTCACAATGACTTGGCCTAAACTTAATATGCTCTTCAGCGCTTAGGCTCTCACCACCACCTGGCATGTCCTAGGCACTTCCAAAAGGATAAGCCCAGGTTCCTGCTGAGGGCCAGAAGGACCCCTCTGTCTCAGAGCAACACCCGTGCATGATGGGACCAATTATCTCAAAAGCCAGAGAGACTGCAGCCACACTCATCTTCCACCTTATGTCTCCAAGGCAGCTGGATGGAAGGCTGGAACCCTAGAATATGTCTCAATTTTTCTGTATCATCAGGCATCACGCTTCTCTCAAACTCAGTTTTTCCATCAAAGACAATAGCAAGTAGCACTGGGGAATGTCAACTCTCCCTTGTTTGTGGCCACATCTTAGAATGGTTAGGCTAGAAGGCACACCTGGAGGGTGCATTAGCCTGATCCTTTTTCTGCTTGAGCTTCTATCAAGGGGCAGTTCTGTACCCCAAGTGCAAGCGACATTTCTGGCATCTGTGCACGGAAGACTTGCTCCTGTCCTTGGGGGAGGAGTGGGTAGAGGGATGAAAGCCAGACCAGCTGAAACCTTCTTATGTTCTCCCCACTTTTTCCATCCAGCTTGCCAACTCCCAGTTCCAAGCTAAGTATGGTATTCTGCCCACTGGTGCTGCTGCCTGGCCTCGGCTGCCTCCTGCCCCCTCTCACGAACTTGCTTAAGGTTTAACTTCTAAAGATAAGGCATTTCTCCAAGTGTCCTCATATGCCCACATTTCCTGGACTAAATAACCTTTTCTAGAACAAATGTGTGCAGCTACAGCTACGGGGATGTTGTAAGGGTTTGATGAATGAAGCCACAGGCATGGGCTAAAATAGTTCCTGAAAGTGGGAAAGGTGAAGAGTTTGAAATTGAACCTAAGACACAAATGAAGATTTTCTCTGAGTCCGTTTTTACTTATTTATTTATTTATTTATTTATTTATTTATTGAGACAGAGTCTTGCTCTGTAGCCCAGGCTGGTCCTGAACTCACTAACTCACTAGTGTAGACTAGGCTGGCCTTGGACACACATAGCAATCTTCCTGCCTTAGACTCCTGAGAACTGGGATTCAGGCATGCATCACCATGCCCAGCTTTATGTGAAATAAAACTCTGGGCTTTGTACTTTTGCAAGGCAGGCACTTTAACTGCTGTGCCATTCCTCCAGTCCCCTGAGTCCTTTAAGATTCTACATAATTATATAATTTTATAATCCCAAAGGGGGAATTTGAGATTAATTACTTGAATCCAAGTAACCCATTTTGCTGGTAGGATTTAACAATTAAAAATCAAGTGTCAACTGTAGCAGAACCTGAGGCCAGGCTTTCCAAATAGTAGGGAGGACTTGTTCCACGACACTGAGTTGGATGTTAAAATGCTCACAATGTACTTTTAAGTGGAAAAAAGATCAGGATATAGAAAAAGTCAATGTATCATGCTACCAATAGCCTCCCATGATAGAGCACTGTGCCTTAGACGCATTGTTAATCCCCACAGCATCAGGAGGTGGTTTTAATAGCTTCTTTTATGGGCAATAAAACTAAGGATTGGCTCAGTTGAGTAACTTACCCAAGGTCAAATAGTAAGAGGCAGACCTAGAATTTGAAGTAAGGGCTATCTGACTCAGGTGTATGCTTATTAGTCACTCTTGCCTATCCCAAGGAACATATCCTGGAAGAAACACATCCAGCCATCTGTGCAATGGGGGCCTGGGGTGAGGGTGTTAGGTGCTGTTCCATTCACAGGGTACATCTCTGCATTGAGTCAGGGACCATTCTGGTCCTGACTGGCTGCCCTGGCTATAGACTTTCTCTCAAAATGAATGCTCAGATGTTGAAGGATGCTCTCAAAGGCTGAGACTCCCAAAGTTCAGGACACATGATACAAGGATCTGAAGGCAATTCTACAACAGCCCTAAGGTTTTCAAATACACCTACTAACCCTTTACACTAGTTCTCTCTCACTCTGAGATTGTAAGCTACAGCTACACACAGAAATTAATGAAAAGATGTATGTATGAGGTTACTTTTTGTGAAAGTAAAAGACCGGAAATCACCTGACCACTTATCAAAAGCAGATGGCTTAAGTATAGCGTGATGTAGTCACATAATAAGATTCCGTGAAACTGGAGGAACAAAAGACTAGCTATCACAGCAGTGTGCCGAAAAAATGCGAAGTGTATGATGGTGAGTATAATAAGTTGCTTTTTGTGTTAAAAAGTAAGAAAACAATGTATGTTATATATGTTTATATTTTCATAAAGACACTTTGGAAAGAGATAATAACATTGTTTACCTGAGGTAGAAACAGGGAAGACTTTTCAGTGCACTTTCTTAGATATTCTTTTTGATCATTGCATATATTCCAAAAATTGGGATGAAAAAAGGAAACTTGTAAACACAAGTGCAAATGCTGTGGAGAACCTCTGGCTTACTGATGCCATTTATGCATTTATGTGTATGAATTTGTGTGTGTGCATGTATGTATGTGTGTATGTTTACGTGTGTGTGTGTGTGTGTGTGTGTGTGTGTGTGTGTGTTTGTGTGCATGTGGAGGTAAAGGACTGGAACATAGGGGAAACAATAAATTTTGGGAACATCTTGGCCGGAGGTCATCTGATCCATTCCTATTTTTGCACAACCCAGGGGAGAAATTGTTACTCTGGCCAATGAGAAGTCAAACAGCACAAACAAGAGAGGAATGGGACATGTATAGGCACACAGAAAGAAATGAAGCAAAGGCTCCACCCCCAGATTCTGAGCCCCGACCTCTTTCACAGGGAAGTCAGGAAGCTGCCTTGTTACTTCCATTCCTTTTCAAAGTACCACAAGGTGTGAATGTCTGCATGAAGAAACCAAGGAGCTGAGGGACAGCTCTGGTCCTTTCACTGGGAGATGCAAGGGCAAGGTGCAGGGGTTTCAGATATGTTCTGGTTGGAGGAATATCCCAGGGCCATATGCAGGCTATGTCAGGGGGTCAGGGCCAATTCTGGTCCCGGCTGACCAGTCCTGGCTACAGGCTGGTGAATTATCTTGCCCATTACACTTTGTTAGCAGCACTTCCCATCCTGGGAAGAGGTGTCTGGGGCGGGCAGGGCACTCACATCTCCAGAACCATGACGATGTTGGCCTTTTCTTCGAAGGCATCCACACACTGCACCAGCTTGGGGTGGTGGAGGCAATTCATAATGCCGATCTCCTGCCGGATATTCTCTTTCTCTTTGGCTGAATATGCCTTGAAGAATTTCCCTGCCCAGATTTTTCCAGTTTTCTTTTCTACAAGTCGAAAGACTTGTCCAAATTTTCCACTGCAAGTGAAAGAGGGAGGAGAGAAAAAGCCAAATTTAGTCAAGCTTTCTACTCAGTCTGGGGTGGCAAACTGTGGCCCGGGGGACAAATCTGACCCATCTCTTTTTATAGTTAAGGTTTGCTTGGAACACAGCCACATGTGCTTGTTTGAATATTGTCCATGGTGGCCTTTGTGCTACAATGGCAAGATGAGTGGCTGTGGCACAGACATATGGCCCACAGAGCCTAAATACCAACAATGTGGCCCTTTATGGAAGAAGTCCACTGGCCCCTGCTCTCGATCAGCAAAGCATTCTCTACTCAGTCTTGTCAGCAGCCTTCTCTTCTGTTCCCCGCATGGCCCATGAAGGTAGGCTGAGGTCATCCTTCCCAAACACGAACTAACCACGCTGGAGCCTTCCTTTCCCCTGACCCCACTGTTGATCCTCTGGCTGCACCCTAGGACAGACCCTGGCTGGGAGTGTGAGGATTCTCCTTGACAGAAGTCACCTGACAGGGTAGATGATCTTTCCAAAGCTGCAAGAGTTCTGCACCCCTCTTTTATTTCCCAGGAACCCAGGTCAACTGTAGTTGTCCCAACCCCTCCCTTTCTCTCTTGTACTCCTCTAGGGAAAGAAACCTGGCAACACAGGCAGCCCGTTGGGATCTGAGCTCACTGCTGTCCTCCCAGCCCCGGAGAGGAGAGAGTAAAAGGTGTGGAGCAAGCTCATCTAGGGAACTAAAAAGGTTGCTGTGCATGTTTACCACGTCCCAGACTAGCACCAAGGGATAGTAGGTACAGGTCAGGCTCGGCTGCTTCTGTGGACAAAATGGAAGGGACCAGATAATCTGATTCTGGTTTCAGTGCCATGAGTGGAGGAACAAAAGAGGAATCCATGGGCACAGAGCTGCACCTGAGTGGGTTCTTTCTCCATGGAGAGCTAGGGGCATGTACAGCCTCCTTGAGGACTACAGGAACCTCAGTCCAAGGAAGTCTGGGAAGAGGCACTAGGCTTAATGTGTGGGACTCTCATCCCTCCCATCCAGGGGTCCATGTGCAGTGTGCCCCTCCACTTACGATCCTAGTCTCTCTTCAATGTCATACAAGTCAGATACTTTTTGTTCGGTGTTGACTGTCACTGTCCGGTAGTCAACCTCAGGCTCCTTCTCATCTGTAGGGCATAGGTCAGGGTGAATGTGAGTCATCAGAACCCCTGTACCCTGATCCAAGGACAGAGAACCAAGACTCACCATCATCGGACACCTCTACTTCATCCTTGGGCTCTAGGGGGAGACAAGGAGAGACAGAGAAGACATACACAGCAATTATTACTGAAAGCCCACTGAGAGCAAGGCATCCTGGAGCCTTCCTGGAACCACACTAGCCAGGCCGGAGCCCTGGAGTTCATGAAGGCCAGCCATAGACTGGCAGGTACTAGCCTTCCCCCAGAAGTTTCACTTGTCCACCAGGTCTCACGTCCACCCCTTCCTCCTAGCCCTAATGTACTTAGACATATCTTCACACCTCTTCCAGTACTGCTGGGTTTTCAGTCCCTTTCTCATCTGACTTGAAAGTCAACAACTCCCAAGCTTGTAAATCTATTTAACCATTTATCGTACATTTTAATGGAATTTCAGCAATATACCAAGCATCTTGCCAATTATGTGAGTGCTCCAAAAATTACACACAAAGAATAATTCCTTCTTAAACCTTAGAATCTCTATCTATCTATCTATCTATCTATCTATCTATCTATCTATCTAGTATCAATTACACAGTGTTACTAACCAAGTTCATGTCATCACGGTGAGGAATGTACATGGAGGAAGGCAATGTAATATCGGGAATGATAAGCTAGAGGGACTGTTCTTGGGAGAAACAGCCCATGGGTTGTTTTTAAAGAAAATGATGAACTCCAGGGAGAGGGTGAGAGACATCACACAAATGAAGTTAATTGTTGTCCCTGAGGGAGGCCAAGAGGGACACAAGCACCCCATCCTAGTACTTTTATGTTTTTTCAAGAGTGAAGGGCAGACATGGGGGACAAGTGTGGTATCCCCAGAACATATCCATTTCAGACTGCCAGGCACGCCTTTGCCCTGACAATAGGGCTGCTCTGGATTTCTGACCTGGGCTGAATGCCTTTCCTTCTCCCTTCCAGGTCTCAGTTTTCTCATCTGTAGGAGGTAGGAGTAGAGCCAGGTGAGTTCCAGACCTGACTAGCTCCAGATACAATGTTCTGTAGTGCCCTGTGCTCCTTAGCCACTGTCTGATCTGTGTTCTGGCAGACGGGTGGATGCGGGGGAACATAGAGGACGTGCCAGAAATCAGAGGAAAGAAAAGATTTTTAACATTTTTAAGGCTGTGTGAAAGTATTAAGTGTGTATGGGGCGAGTGAGGAAGTGCACCAGTATGACCATACCCATGTGTGAATGGTATGTGTATGTATATGACAGTGTGAGTCTGTGAGAGAATGTAATATGGGAGGGACAGCCTGGAGGGGTGAGTGTGAGCCTGTGTGTACATATGTGTACATGTGGGATAGTGGGGGAGTACACAAATGTGTGAGATCATATCTGCATGGACTATTATGGGAGTGTGTGAGTGTGTAAAGGCATATTTGTGTGAGTGGGTGGTATGTATGTGTGACTGTGGGAGTATGTGATATGAGCGACAGCATGAGAGTGTGTGAACTTGTGTGTGTGTTTGAGTGTATAGAGGGTAGTGTAGGAGTGTATAGATGAAGGTGTGTGAGTGTCTCGGAGAATATAAGTTTGTGACTATGTGTGACTGAGCCTGTGAGTATGAGTATGAGCCTGTGACTGAGCCTGTGGGCATGTGACTGTGTATATATGCATACCTGTGAGTTTGTGAGTGTGTACATATGTGCACGAGTGTGGGAAAGTGTGTGTATATGCATACAACTGTGTGTGGGGAAGAGTGTGCCTGAGTGGAGTATGAGTCTGTATGGATGCATGGGAGTGTGTGTGTGAGTATGCGTGTGGAGGATCGCCTGAGTATACCTATGTACATGTAAACATGTGGGAGAATGTGGGAATGTGACTGTGCAAATATGAAAAAGTAAAAAATATATGTATATATATACATATAGGAAGTGAGTGTGAGAGCATGTGAGTTTGTATGTTGTGTGTGACTGTGTAGGAGAGTATGCTAGTGTGTGAGTGTGCAGGTATTTGCATGGGATTATACCTGAGTATGTCCATATGCATGGGAGCGTGTGGGCGCCTGGGAGTGCCAGAGGGGAAAGTGCGCCCTACAGAGCACCCTGCACAGCAAGGCTGGGGACAGAAGGCAGCCTGTGTGGCTATACCTCCTGCCAGGAGAGCAGTGTGGACAGGCCAGACTGGGCAGCCAGCGAGCTGAACACCGCAGCATTTTGTGAGGCCCACATCCATGGCAGAGGAGTGGGTGAGGGGAGGAGAAATAGGCCGGAGAGAAGGGGCCACTAGACCTGCAGATCATGAGCCCTCAACAGGCTAGGGCAGCTTGGTGGCTGGAAACTAAGGGGACAGTGGAAGAGAAGTAACACGATCCCCTACAGGCAAGTGCCTCTTGCTGAACAAGAGATCTGAAAGAGTTTATGAGGATGAAACCAGGAGCAAGGGAAGCTGTGATCTGTTTAGAGTTATTAAAACACTGCTGACAAAGTTTAGTTTAAAAAACTAAACATGAGAGGACTGGGAAGAATAACACAGAAAGGAACCTGCCATGGAAAAATGAAACGAGACAGGCGAAGACAAAGGAAAGGGACAGTCTAGCTGGGAAGGATTAGGGATGATCTTCACAGAGACTGCCAGGACCTGGGCCTCACAGACTAATGTTTCCAAATCCTCCCGGGTGGGAGTTGAGTGACCCTGCCAGATTCATCAATGACAAGAGTGCCCTGACAGCAGTGTGCCTGGAAGCCACAATAGAGTCAGTGTTTGGAGAGAACTGAATAGTTTTACTCTCCTGAGTGAAGGGCCTTGCAAGCGGAGCTCAGCTCCTCAACGCCCTACTGGGGGTTGCCACCAGGACAACAATACTGGCCATGGCAGGTACTATTGCCTTATGACCCTAGATGGCGCCTGGGGCATCTGTTTCTGGGACTCTGGCTACTGGCAGTTAGAAGGCCAAGACAGAGCTAGATGAGGGATGGAGGCCACTGGAGGAAATGGCTGGCAAAATGTCACGCCTTTCCAACTGGGAAAAAGTCTAAAGCAGACCTGGTTAAAAATAAAAAGAAAAAAGAAAAGGACAGGGGAATGCAGGTCAGTGCAAAGCCCTGACTTCAATTCCTAGTACTGCTACAAGTAAGACAGTAAGTAAGTAAAATTTAAGACGGGAAAATCACACCATTTCCGGAGAGACCAGGTCTACAGACGACTTGTCAACTCATGAATGCTATCTCCTGAGGGAACCATTTGTGCTATGCACCATGTGGAAGGAAGGCGCTAGGCCTATGAACTCGTGCCAGGAGGTACCACAACAACCATAATAGTTTCTACAAATTGTTAGATTAGTTCAACGATGATACTTCTAACAGAGTTTTAAGGGAAACAAGAGATTCAAGTCCATCACTCATTAAACACTTGGTGGATGCCAGGTGCTAACCCAGATCTTAGAGAAAGAACATTAGCATTTTCTGCCAGGGAGGCTCCATTGTCCTGACCCCTACCGTGTGGGGCCTGAGACGCTGGTTCTTGTCTACTGAGCACCTTGATTTTCCTGTGCCCCCACCATGTTTTTCTAGTGTGCCAAAAGCACCGACGTGTTCTGAGCAGTGGCGTGAGAAAGAAATGGAAGGCCACATTTTTGGGCCTGGTGTCTTCCTGCCTCAGAGAGGCCTTGGTTCCCCCCTGACTCACCATCCGCTCTGCAGGTGTTACTGCAGAGCTGGCCTCATGGTTCCGCACACTGGCACTAAGTCTGCCTTCACTTCTGCCTCCTCCATGCTCTGGCTTGGTGACCAACCCGTTGTCCTTAGGGATCCAAGCTCCACTTGCCAGCTCACTGGTCTAAAGAACTTTTTCTCTTGGGACCTTGCATCAAGCCCCCGACTGCTTCATCCCTCTCTGCCATGCCCTTCTCATCCTGCCTCCATTAACTACTTGAAGGGCAAGACGACCAGAAACTGAAGGGCGGGAGAGGAGGTGGGGAAGATCCCAGTTCAGGGAGCCGAGCTCTTGCAGCTTAAAGGGTATTAGCAATGTTCACTTTGTTTCTATCTTTCCACTAAAAAAGGAGCAAACATTGCAGAAAATACTTCAGATAAACATTTTTAAAAATCTATTTGGAATGAGCTATGAGATCCAAGAGCTAAATGGAAGAGGTATTTGGCAGAGGGTTCAGAGATATTTCTGCAAACAGAAGAGTCTTGTTACACTGAAGAGAGGTGGAGGGAGGGCCAGCTGAGCTCTCGGACCCTCCGTATCACAAGTCCAGTCATCCCTTGAACAGAGAGAGCTTTGCCCCTTTCTG